>JAVQIZ010175947.1:0-10628 GCA_036023535.2 Galaxias brevipinnis | reverse complement strand
GGAGGACCAAAGCTGCCAAAATAAAAAATAAAAAAATAAATAAATTACTCAAAAATGAATAAAATGCCATGGATTGTATTTTCCTTTGTATTACAGCCCCTATAATTTACTTTCCTATTCATATTTCTTTATTGCTTTATACATTTCCTTTTACATTTGCTTTGCATTTCCACTCCTATGTACTTCCAATTTACATTTTTACTTCGGTTTTACTTTCTTTAAAAATTTCTTCAGAAGTTGGTTTTTACATTTCCTTTTGGCATTTCCTTTTACATTTCAGTATGCATTTCTTCTTCATTATGCAAATAAGTAGGCGTTGCATTTATTTTTCAGTCTTAGCAATCAAGCTAGGAAAAGGCACTCTGTGTACTGGCTAGACATGTTAAACAACGAGCTCACCCTTTTATTTTATATTTATTCATTTGGATTTATTCATAAACGTTTACTAAACCTAACAAAAATTCGGAAGATAAGACTGTTTCAGTACTTGGTTTACAAAAAAGGACTGATGTCGAACAACCAATAGGCGAAAAGTTTGACCCCCTGACACATTTTATGACAGCCTCATCATCTGCATAATGAAGGAGAGGTGGAAACAGAAATGTAAAAGGAAATGCCAAAAGGAAATAACTTTTAACATTCCTCATTCCAAGAGGATCCCAAGAGTTTACATGTTTACAATATTTCACACTTGCCACTAAGGGTAATCCCTACACAAATAGTTTGGAATTTGGAAGCCTGTAATAATTATTCTGTGGATTTGTTACTGAGTTGTTCACTCTCACAGATGAATTCCAAAGCAATCTGGTTATGCAGATTTTTTTTGTGTGGTGTTCCCCTTTACTGAGGATTCAGTATTTTTTTTAACCATTACGTCATTATCGCGCGTCAGTTACATAAAAAAAATAAGCATGGCGATACCCAGTGGGCCAGCCCCTAAAGCCCTTACCCTACAATCTCTCAATGGACTCTTTGCTATTTATAAAAAGAAAGGTCCAACGTCTGCAGATGTGTTGAACACATTAAAAGACACTCTTCTAAAAGGTACCGATATAAACCGCTCTGATACAAAGTTTAGTTCAATAACGTTTTGCTGTCAATAATATGTCGCCTCAACACTATCAGCTGCCTAGTAAACAATACACGAACGCAAAGTTGAATGTGACTAAAATTCAATGTGTTATTATCTGTCAATCTTAGATGCAGGTGTGAAAAACACAAATCCCAAAAAGAGAAAGAAACAAGCCCTGAAAATTGGCCATGGCGGAACTCTGGACAGTGCCGCCTCTGGTGTACTAGGTGAGAAAATTTGAGCAAAAAATTATTGAATCAATTTGCCAATTTAACGTTAGTCATAGATGAGATTGCTGACATGCTCTATTATGTTTATGAAAATTTATGGAATGACTCAATATTTCAAATACTTCTTACTGTTTAAAGAATCGAATTAGAAGACAATACAGCTTAATGGAAGGGTGCTAAGCAAATCTTTTTTCAGTTGTTGGGATTGGAAATGGCACAAAGATGCTCAGCACAATGTTGGCAGGTTCAAAGGTGAGTGACATGGATCAACATAATCAAAAAAAAAATCAAGTTTACTATTTTGCTGTTCAGTTTATTATTATCCATATTATTCTTGTTCTTTCCATTCTGTGTAGGTGTCATTATGCACATTATAATATAGAAGTATAGAAAGGTACGTTATTGGCTATGTGGTGGCATAAGAGCTGTGATAATCTTTTCAGAAATACACTGCAGTGGGCGAAATGGGGAAAGCAACAGATACCCTAGATGCTATTGGCAAAGTGGTGGAAGAAAAAAGCTTTGGTAAAGTATGAAGAAAAACTGCCCCCAAACTATTTTGCCTTAAGCTCTTACCCTATTGACTGTGGTCTATGCACCCTCACTTCACATGTTTAGCACTGAATTATCCAGTCTGTGACACAAAAGTTTGGGTGGGACCTCCATTGTGTTGTACTCCTTAGATCACATAACCAAGTTGGACTTTGAAGAGAAGTTGAAAACATTCAAGGGAAACATTATGCAAGTCCCTCCACTGTGAGTAAAGCATTAAAAATAAATGTTTATCTGTAACGTGTGGTCATTTGTTAACCTTTGATATCTTTTACCAGCTACTCTGCACTGAAAAGGGATGGCAAGCGTTTGTCTGTTCTGCTAAAACAAGGTCATGTGGTCGAAGCCAAACCTGCAAGACCAGTGACTGTGTATAGCTTAACTCTCCAGGAATTCAACCTTCCTTACTTCACTCTAGGTAAGCATTATTTGCTACCCTTGTTTTTTTGTTTTTTTTTAAACTTACCTAATTAAAAACCTAAGTTCATACTGGCTCTCTGTCTAATTTTAAACAACCTCTGTGTACAGTTATGAAGTACATTATTTTGTGCTTTGTACATTATATGTGCAGTTTTAAAATTAACTCCATCAAAATATTTTAAAGCATGTAAGTTAGAAAATAGTGCATTGGTTGTTTCATAAAATTTGATAGATGAGCAATTTGTATAGCTCTTCTCTGTAGCATGGACATTTGATTTGTGTTGGTTCCCCATACCTCCACATTAGTAGGTAATGTATTGAACTATGAGAGAATAGTACAGACTATATAGTGAGTTTATGGATATGTACAGGTTAAAGGTGTTCTTTGGTAAAAAACAAAACAAAAAAAAAACACACTTTTTAATAAGCTGCTTTGACCCTTAAGTGGGTCTAGGACTTTTATCTGTGTCTACATTGCATTGGACTTGAAGCTATGGCAACGTGTTTTCTTCTAGTTTTTTGTTCTGTATCCTTTTCAAGAAGGATGACAGGGAGTAGGCATGTGTAGCTAGTAGCAGAGAGGGAGAGATGACTACTTTACAAAATTGCCTACAAACGCTTTAATGTATAGTTTTATGCAAGAAGTGTTGAACGTTATCAGTCTTATTAAATACATACATATGACTCCTTTTACTCAAACACATAAATGCTATAACATTGGTCACACTATAAATCATAATAATCTCTTTGTTCACCATACAGATATTGAATGTGGAGGTGGATTTTATGTAAGAAGCTTGGTAGATGATTTGGGCAAAGGTAATTTTTTATAAGTTTTTTTTCTAGTCTGAAATAAATTAGAGCAAATGTATTGTTGATTGGGATTTGCAGATAACCTAGCAAGAACATTTTGTGCAATTAACAATGTAAGGGATGTTGTCCTAGTAAATACAACTGTATTACAAAATTATTGATATTCTAACAAAGGGTTACCTTAATCTCTGAGCTTAAAAAAATGCATCACTTGAAAATAATTTTCTCTATCATCAGCTCTATCATCCTGTGCTCATGTCAAAGAGTTGACCCGTACAAAGCAGGGTCAGTTCACCCTAGACGAGCACACACTACAAGAAGAACACTGGGACCTGGAACACATTGTAGAGGCTCTGCAATCCTGCCCAGCCCCAGAGGATCACAAAGATGGTGGAACACACGCCAAAATGAAGGACATAAAACCATCAAATGGCCAGGGGGATGTGAAAGCTGTTACATAGACGTACCCCTGGAAATTAAAACAAAAAGAACTCTTGCAACAGGTACTTTTGCTTTTGTGTTTGTTAGAGAATGATTATATCCACAGTCTGATTCCTTGAGAAGTTGTGAAAAGTTGGATCTACTATTCAATGGACTGTGGAAGTATTTGTGCAAGTGAGAACAGTTGGGACCAAGCAGTAAAGAAGAAAGCAAATTGTTTTTGAGCTAGAAAAATAAATACATTTAATTAGGTTACCACCTTTGGGATGTTTTATTATTATTGTTTGAATATTGTATGCTCATATTTTTCCTGTAGATTGGCAGAGGAAAAAAAATGTCAAGGCATGGATTTGTGTTTTTGGTAAAGTGCAAAATGAGGAGAAAAAGTTTAGCAGTTACAATAAAGCATGAATTTATGTTTGAACCCCTGTACAAGATATAACCAGTGAAATTACCTTGCACGTTTCTTAGGCCATAGCATTGGCACTCATCCTTACTCCTTAGTCCTTACTGTGTTTTATTTTACATTTGTAAAGATTTTGGACAGTTCACAATTTATATTTTTATTTTATGTATATAAGTAATATATATATATATATATATATATTATTCATGTATTCAGGTGTTTGCTTTGAACACCCGTCTGTGTGTGTGTGTGTATATACACACGCACACGCACACACACACACACAAACAGAGAGACGACAAAGCAAAAACCTGAATAAATGAGTGGAGAAACATAACATGAAGATGCTTCCACACAGGTGCACTGCATGGTACAGTTAAGCAATTAACATCCCATCGTGGTCTGCCGACTGTATAGAAATGCTAAGCAGGCCCAGTTGATTCAGATTTGGTATCAAGATGGCAAGAGGAAAAGATTTAAGTGACTGTGAAGGAGGGTTCAATGTTGGGGGACGAATGGCAGGAACTTCAGTCACAAATACTGCTCAACTGGTGTTTCAATAGGAACATTGACTAAAGTGGCAAATGCGTTTAGAGCTTTGGGAAAGATATCAGGGTTGGCATGGTTTGGGCCCACTTGTGCTCTTATAGGCCAAGGGTCACTATAAAATCAATAAAAAATGTATCTGAGTTATTGCTTTTATCCAACGCTGAAACATTTCTCTCCTGGTGGGAGCGGTCTCTTACAGGATGACACCAATGCCCCCATCCATAGGGCACAAGGGGTCACTGAATGGCTTTGAGTATGAAAGTATATCATAGAATCATAAACTTTGCCAAATCTCAACTCATCATGGGAGATTTTGGAACCGACGGGTTAGACAGTGCTCTCCACCACCATCATCAAAACATCAAATTCGGGAATATTTTCGAAAGAATGGTGTTCCATCCCTCCAGTAGAGTTCCAGAGACTTATAGAATGAATGCCAAGGTGCAAGAAGCTGTTCTAGCGGTCTTTAACACTTTATGTTTGTCCTTTAATTTGTCCCTTGTCAGTATATACATACAGTTCTGTGCAAAAGTTTAAGACAGGTGTGAAAAAGGCTTTATAGTAAAATATTAAATGTAAAGTGTTTATTTGTATCAATTAATTAACTACAAAGTGAGCGAAAAGAAAACCTACATCAAATCAATATTTGGTGTTAGCACACTTTGCCTTCAAAATAGCATACACTGTCTTAGGCACTTATGCACAGTAGACTACCATATAAAAAATTGGACTCACTTTCCCTTTCACTTGAAAATTTGAATGTAAGTGGTGGTTCAGCTATCTGAGGTTTTTACTTCGAGCCATTAGTTTATTTGTTAGTCTGAAGTCAGCAAGATGGGAATTTACAATTTGTACTAGTAATTTTATTTAATCTAAATAAAGCAAACAATGTATTGACTTATTTATTGAATGATACCAGATGGGGGCGTTTGTTCACATTTATCAACATCTTCCAGACGAGTAGTCACTACGCCATGCTGTAAACCAGGAAATGTAGCCTAAACAGATTTTTTAGTCTGGGGTAATACGCGTGTATTTGAAACAATTAGTTATCCAACAATTACTGTAATAGAAGTTATAACAGTTTAATAACTCGTTTCGGAAGTTGTCACAAATGCGCCTAAACTGGATTTACATATGGCCAGTGATTTTCGGATTTATTTCCATAATCATTTCCATTGGACACAATTATGGTAAGAAACTAATTCACTGCGTCCTGGGGTTTTACATTTCACATTTGTTACAATCTGTTGGACATATAGCTTAAACTCCTCTGACGTGCCGTACTTTGCGCACAAACGTTAGGCTATGTCAGTTTTTTCTGTCTGTATTGTTATGGCGCCCCCATATGTAAGCTTCAAGCATTTATTTACGCTTATTTTATAACAGGAGTTATTGGGATGCCGCGTCTTCTGCCGAGTGCCCTCGGTGTCTTGTCTTTGGGTGGAATGGCACTTCTTTGGAAGGATCTATCCTCGAAGGTTAAGGGAGAAAACAGAACATTTAAAAGTTTGCTCAGCCAGTATTTGGCTGTAAAGGTCGTGGGTTGGCTGGGTAAAAGACAAAGAAGGAAACTAGAGGGCGACACGACCAATGTACGACAAGTACAAGAAGAGACATTACTGAAGCGCTTGCGCAAGAATGCAGACACACGTTATGGGAAGCAATATGATTTTTGCTCAGTTAAAGGTAAGTGACTTAAGATTTTTATATTTGAGCACGATGATTTTTTATATGGGTTGGTAACATGTCCTTTCTTATTAAAAAAACAGTATAACTCCATTTCAGCTTGCTTGCACAAAATGTGGTCCACAGTAAGAGTACAACGATTTCAGTTATTTAAATCTCTTAAAATGTACTTATTTGGTGTATCATCACAGAAACATTTATTATCAGACCTGCTATATATTATTCTTGATCGATAGCAGGCTTGTTTACAGTCAGATTGTTGTGTTCGAACACCACAAATAAAGAGGCAATCTGTTTGTATGTCAGTTACTGAACAAATTACCTTGAAACGTTACAGACAGCAAAGCGTTCCGGTCAGAGCACCCCATTACAACCTATGAGCATTACCGTGAGCTGATAAAACGCATTGCTGGAGGGGAGGAAAAGGTCATCATCGCTGAGAAACCCCTTATCCTGGCCTTGACCTCTGGTACATCAGGGGCTAGTGCCATGCTGCTGAGTACCAAAGACACCAACACAGAGTTTTTCCTTCAGGTCAGTCACTGCTTCTATTCATATAAATTCACAGGCACTAGTGTCTTATCTGTAGCAATCTACTGTTAACTTTAGAATGGATACTATCAATCAAATGAATCACCAGCCTTCATTGAGTTGGATCAAGTAGGGAGTGACCTATAGTGCAGTCGTTTTCATAAGTAAACATGCAGTAGTACCTTTTGTCCCTAGGGAGTAGCTGTATGCCTGGATGCCATGCGCTTGGCCTTCCCTTCCAGTGAGAGTCTCCAGCGTACCACCAAACTGTTTTACTCGCCTACCTTTCGCCAATCAGAGGCTGGCATCCCAATAGGGCCCAACTCCTCAACACCAGCCTCTTCACGACACATGCTCAACCTCTACACCACCCCGGCCCCAGCCTTTGAGGTTGGTAATAACCAGAGGAATTAGTTACATTAGACCAGGTTCCTCCATTCGAGTATGGTGCTGTTGAAACACACATAGTTCTGTTCTATTCCATTAAGATCATGGCACCATTGGTGAAAGATGACAGCATGGCAGTATTCTCTATTGAGACTTTTTGTGTATTTTATGTATTTATTGAAAAGGGTTTTCTTTGCAATTTAATTTTGAATAACTCTCTTCCAGGTGCCAAGCGAGAAGGACACACTCTACCTGCATCTTCTGTTTGCTCTCAAAGACCCCACTGTTGGCACGCTGGAGTCCAACTTTGCATCCACAGTCTTCTATGGTTTCAGTGCACTACAAGTACAAATTATTATGGTTTTTTTGCCCTTATTCGGAAAGGACAATATTCCTACTAAGCATGGCCAATGAAAAGGAATATTCCGCTAATATTCCTACTAAGCTGTTTGCTAATGAAAAGGAATATTCCACTAATATTCCTATAAAGCTGTTTGCATGGCTAATGAAAAGGAATATTCCACTAGCTGTTTGCATGGCTAATGAAAAGGAATATTCCACTAACATTCCCTTTTACATGCAGCCGTGCATACTCGTCATGAAGTATGGAGGAATTTTTATTTATATTTTCACACACCCAAAAACTTGTTAATTTTTTCAAATGTCGTGTTTCTCCTACCAACCAGAAATGTGGGCTTTTCTTTTGGGCATGCATCTATTCTTTACCCCAACCCCAAGACACAAATCTGCCTCTAGAATTGTAAACAGGCAAGAGGCTGTGTGTTGCAAACCGCGGTAAAACCCCCAATTGAGACGCATATTCCGAATGTGTTCTATACATGCCCGAAGAATGCTCCTAAAACCCAATTAATATCGGCATATTCCAATGTACGGATAATGTATACATTTGGAATAAGGCCCAATTTGGAATATCCAAATGGAATATGCTGTTTACGTGACCCTATGTGATCAAATTCATATTTGTAATAATAGTGGAATATTAGTGTGCATGTAAACATGGACATAGTTGTTAAGAGCAACAAGCTAAACAACTTTAATCTTGTAGGAGTTTGAATAATGAGAGGAACACCGGCTTCCTTGCTCTCCAGTGCAACACACTGTATCTTTATTCCCACAACAACAACCGTCGCACATTTACCACATCACCATATACCCCTCACACGTCATCCCCGTGCTCATGCCTTAAAGGCACAGATGCTAATCGCCAACAGTGTCAAGAGGTGAATTATGCCCCAGTGGCGGACGCCACAATCTCCTGTTTCTGTGGGCTTAGTTTAAATAAAACACCATTTCCTAGTGGGCATTCTAACAATAATATTGTAGTTCAATAAATTGATGTACGTGGTAAATGCTTTCTTTGTGCTGTTTCCCCCAGGATCACTGGCAGGAGCTAGTGGAGGACATTGAGCTGGGCCATATCAGCACCGGGTTGAACCTTGAGCCTGGTGTGAGGGCCCGCCTCGAGGCCCTGATGCAGCCAGACCCACAGAGGGCTGCCCAGCTCCGCGCCTGTTTTCAGGAGGGGTTTCTGGGAATTGCCAAGAGGCTGTGGCCCCAGCTCAACCTGGTACTGGCTGTGGACTCAGGCTCTAACCAGATCTATGGGGAAATGCTGAGAGATCATTACTGTAAAGGAGTGCCCTTCTACTCTCCTTTCTATGCTGCCACCGAGGGTAAGACAAAACGTATGACAGACTATCAAGCTTAATATGAAATGGAACTGTCCACTTATAATGTCTGAAAGTGTCCACTCACTACCACATCACTTAGTTTTCCTACTGCCATTTGACTGCTTTCCAAAGCAACCAAACTAGCTAGCTGTCCTGTGAGCTGCATGTTACTTCCAGGCAGCAGTGCTAAAACTGGAGCCATCCCATGGCCACAATATCAATGGCTGGTGCACGGTCCAGGGTCTGTTGGCTCCTCTGTAAATGGCCTTTGAGATGCACTTGGCACTCCACTTCCTATGACAGGGATTGCCATTATGAACCAGCGGCCAAGGTGGGCTGAGAATACACATGAGCTTCACTTTTAGTTCCTATCTTCCGTCATGATTCGTGACTTCACTGGTAAATGTCTCCCTCGTACTGTTCGTTTCAATCCCTCATAGCGATTAGCAGGCTTGGATTGTTGTCACACACATCCCAACTGTGCTACATGTGTCGTTGTATCCCATTCCTATTCAGCAGTACCCTGAGTCCACGGGTGTTTGTGTGTGTTTGCCGCTGCAGGTCTGATTGGGGTGAACCTATGGCCTGAGGCGACACCGAGGCGCTACCTACTCTGTCCCCGCTCCATGTTCTGTGAGTTCCTGCCTGAGGCCAGCCTAGATGAGGAGCAGCCAAACACACTGCTCATGGGCGAGGTGGAGGAAGGACACAACTACGAGCTGGTCATCACCAACGCATCGGGCCTCTTCAGGTGAATTGTGGGATTGCATAAACGTACTGCATTAGCCTGACGATATCAGGGTTGCTATCCTGTATTGGTTGTTTGAGTTAATGAAGGGCTGGTTTGTGTTTGTGTTTTGTAGATACCGTCTTGGAGACATTGTGAAAGTTGTTGGATTCCACAATCAGTGTCCTGTTGTAGAGTTTAAATACAGGTAAGATACAATGTTCAGTGTGTGTGTGTGTGTGTGTGTGGCCAAGGGGGGTGTATATCTACATCAACGATAATATGTGAATAATGTCTTTATGTTCATTTCCAGACGTGGTCAGATGCTGAGCGTGAGAGGGGAGAAGGTGTCAGAGGCCATGTTTCTGGGTGCCCTTAAGAAGGCTGTGGCCCAGTGGCCCGCTGCCCAGCTAGTCGACTACTGCTGTGCAGAGAGTGGGGTTCTGGGTAAGAGTCCGGAGAGATGGGTTTATTGTAGTGTACATTTCAGATAGGAACAACACACTCATTGTCCTTTTCGATGAAATGTACACACATTTAGCACCGAGCACTTGGGCATTAATACGCACGAGGTCATGACATACCACAGTCATATTCAAAACTGTGTTTCAGTGACATAATACAAAATCAAGAGGTGTATTTGAACGCCTGCTGTTCTTGCTGTTGTTGGGAGTATGCATTGAACAATCACACAATGAAACTAAGTGTGGAAAATGGCAGTAAAAACGTGTTGACTGAAAAAGTGTGCCTCCCGGTTTTCCTTGCAGGAGATTCTTCTGGGGGATCGGACCCTCACTACCAGGTGTTTGTGGAACTCAAAGGAGTGAGGAAACTCTCCGAAGAGCAGCGCTACAAGGTATGCAAACGTCTCTCGTGGTTGACCTACTTTAGCCTTCCGAATGGTGTGAGCTAGGCTGCGTCGCAACTGGTCAGTAATATCAAAGTAAAACTAGAAATGCATTTCCCTGCGCAACTGCGATGTGATGCATCGAAGTTATTCAACTGACCGCCTTAGCGCGCAGAACCTACTCCTGCAGCACAAGCGGACTGCGGTCCAAACCCTGTTTGTTGACAAGGGGGCTTATTGCCGCTAGATCGGTAGTGCCTCTTCATCATAATA
>JAVQIZ010175906.1:0-11077 GCA_036023535.2 Galaxias brevipinnis | reverse complement strand
CAGGCAGGCAGGCAGGCAGGGAGGCAGGGAGGCAGGCAGGCAGGCACGTAGGCAAGCAGGCAGGCAGGCAGACAGTTTACATCAGGCCTAAACAGCACCAGCCATGCTACAGCTAAGTGACAGATTAGGGGTTGTGGCAAATCTAATGCAGCCACTGCGCTTGTATGGAGCCCATCTTTAATTCAGACTGCGAGCTTCTCTTCTCCTTGCGGCCATGTCACTTAGCTGATGCTAGACTCCCCCCCCCCCTCTCTCAAATATTTATTTGTAAACTCTTGTAGTGGACTTTAAATTTGGAGGGCATTGGGAGAAAAAGAAACTCTCCGATATACCTTACGTATAGAACTAAATAAGGAGTTCAATGCTAGAATAGTGCTGATCATAATATCGTGACCTTCTGGCTAAAACTTACTAAAATTGGAAGTCTACATTCACAGTCTATGTAAAAAAAAAAGAGGCCAAATTCACATAACACCGCCAAGATGATCCTATTGAGATCAGACCAAACTTTTTCAAACAGGGCATCAGCATAGTAAGACCAATTTCACATTTTGTGCCGTGTTAAATGCAGCATCCTTTGGAGGATTGAGGCAGACCTGAGCTACTATTTGATACTGGAATATGGTGAAAAGAAAGCTATATTCCAAGTCGGGGAAATTTGAACATGAAGAGGGCGATTACGATCTATGATTAAGTTGACAGACTCAACCAGAACTCCCTTACAGTCCAGAGCGATGCAACAGTACATTCAAAGAATTTAATATAATGGCCTATTACGCTCCCTCGATCCATTCTAGTGTTTCCACTGGAGACATTTTATTGTGGCGCACTGTCGCAGCCTTTGCGTAAGGCCTGAATTTGTTCCGATTTTTCTGACTTTTTTTAAATTTGATATTATTTATTTCTGCATAACTGGGCAGTGCTGTTTCTCATGGCTTACCGTAAGCATGAGTTAGCAACATTTTGGCTTTAGCATTTTATCATGGTAACAAGTACCGGAGGATACTATCATATAGGCTAGTGCTTAATTATATCTAGAAGGATAGCGTCACACTCCCGAAATATTGCCTCCACTAAACCACACCCCCAGATCTACACCTGCCACACCAACAGTTTACTTCCACATGAATCACTGCATTAGCACACACTGCATAGCCATAGGGATGTCTGCTCTTTGAAATGGCACGTACAAATGAAAGAGGTGATATTTGGACTGAGCTCATGCATATAGCTCCTTAATAAGATGCATTTGGGCCAACCCAAATCCAGCCAACGTGAATGAGCAATGCGTTTGCCCCCTAACTCTGTCCTTAGTGGATTGTTGTTTAATTGTTGGCAATCTACCAAGGGGATTACATTCAGTGTTGTGGAGACTTGCTTTTCACCAACGTCGATCTTGCACGGAGGATAGTTTCAACTGAGTGGGAGCTTAGTCATAACATGTCGATCATGCTTAGACTGGACTGAATTCAATATTTGTTTTTTCCAGGAATCCGCATTCATTCAGTACAAAATAACGCAGCAGCTTTTAAGGTAAAAAAAAACTGTCTCTTTTTTGACAGTTAAACTATGCTGCACTTAGTAAGAGGCAAGACGTAAGACTATTCAGTATGTAAGACATATTTCATGTCTCATTTCCTATTAGAACTGGGAAAGAAAGAGAGATAGCAACGTGAAAATCCAATCGAAATGTTAGATTAAATCAGGGCTTTCTGATGTTTCCCACTTTGCAGTGTATCATGAAGATGACAAAGCCTGCCAGTGTCGATCCTGAGAAAGGCCGTCTCGGCGCACGTGTCCTTCCCTAGCTTTAGAACAGTTCTCATTTGTAAACGTCGCCATAATTATTTCGGGTAGCATTCAATTGAATATCTGATTTACCTAATGAATTTGGCGGATTAATTTCAGAGCAACAATGCATCAATTGTTTCCAGTAAGAGATGCTGAAGCGGGAGGACCTTGTTGTTGTTGTTCGGTAAACTGATCGTACGGCAGACAGGATACTAATGCTTCTGTGTGTAGAGGACGCCATTGATCTGCTGTCCCCTTGCGTACTACTTTCCTAATGACATCTGAGACGCCATTGAGTTATAGAAATGGAGGGCAACGTAGCCCCCCTCCTCCCCTCGGTCTCTGGAGCAATTTATTGTGCGGAAGGTAATAATAAGTCTATATTTGAAAAAGTACACGCTTCGAGGGTCTGTCTGGCTTGTGTGGCTTGGAGCCTGAAACCGCAATAGTTGATGGTAAACGGAGGAGTTGTCCTCAATTTATCTGCTCCATCCATCTTTGCAAAGGAAGGCATCAGTGGTTGTGACAAAGCAGGTTAAGAAGTAGCTCAGCTCAGGACCTGTTCGTTAGCAGATAAATCCCGCGGTGCTATGTAGCGAACTCGATGATTAGCATGTTTTTCTCAATCCTCTTTATTCACAGCTAAAATTACAAGTTCGAAAAGACACTCTCCTTTTTCATACTTACAGGAGTATTCAGTCAATCCAAACTTTTTCCATTAGCCTAATACAACTTTTCAAATGCTATCTGTTAAAAAACAGGCACAAATCCAAGCATGTCAGGCAAGTTTTAGGCTCATATAGCTTCAGCAAGCGCGCCAAAAAAGTGTTGACCTTTACAACCATTTCAATGCTCCTTTTAATATACACACTGCCTATTAAAGTCAAAAAGTACATTTCTCATCAAGTTGTACATTTAATGAACTTTTTCTAACAGAATATGATAATATGGTGGCCTTGTGCAGAGCAATATGATTTAATATTTGTTAAAAAATTTAAGGAAATCATTACAAACACATTGACACAGTGCAAATGACAATAAACAACTACGCTTTCCAGTGTAATCAACCATCATCCACGGACACAGTCTTGTTAACCAATCACAAATGCGAACATTTACACCTTCCTAACATCTCTCACATAAAGAAGGGAGAAAAAGAAAATGACATTACACCCCCTCATTACAGTACAATTTGACATTATTTCAACGTGGCCGTTTTATCAAAGACCCCAAACTGCCACAGAGCACAGTTCGCCCGCGGGGTCTAATCACCAGCCTTTTTATCTCCGGTATAAAGAGTGTCCTAGACTAGAGGATCAGCAGTCGGGATGCTGGAGGCTAGGGGCTTGAATCAAGGCAGGAGGGAGAACTCTGGCCATTGTCTCTCCGTGGAGAACACTAATGGGTTTCTGTGTCACACGTTTTTCACTCAACCCTTGGACACGTTTCACCTCATTCTATAACCCTCTTTATTTCATCTCAATGCAGAATACTGTGGGGAGAGTCCAGGTTAAAATGTAAAAAATCTAGAGAACGGTCACAGAGATTGACTTTGTCTTTTTGAAGAAGATGTTGAGTGAGGTTATTTTTTCAAATTGACTGTTTTTCAAGAATTCCTGCGTTTAAGCTGTTTTTTGTTGTGTGTGTACAGTTCAGAATACACAAGGTTTGCGTGACAATGTGCACTACTCAATTTGCTGCTAAAATTTGGTGAAGGAACCCTTGTTTCCCAATTTAAAATGGCCAGAAATCAGAAATGGTCTTTTCAGATACAGTTTAGTTGACACAGTGTCTGTCTTTTCTTATGTCCGTCTAAACTAGTCTCAGTCGCTCTCACTCACTCACCCTGTGTCTCTCTCTCCCTCTTTCCATTCCTCTCTAACTGTGTATGGTAGTCTATTTGTAGACTTTGTCTGTACATCTATCTGTGCCTCTATCCCTGAGAACTGTGTGCGTATTCCTCTCCTAGGCCCCTGCACACTGTTCCTCTGCCTAATGAACTCCTGAATGACAACGAGAGCAGACGGGGCTGGTGGGGGAGAGGACTGTATTTGGGGCAATAAAGAGACATATCTAATGAAAACACATTGTCTGTGAAATACTGTCCTCACCTGGCCTAATTTAATCCACCAGGACTTTCTCTGTGTGTAGACCATGTCTCTTTTTCTCGTGCATTAGACACTTCATTTGTGAACTTCCAACATGGCGGCAGATGTTCTGCAGGGAGGTCACAGAAGTTGTAGTTTACACACACGCGCACCCACACACACACACACACACACACACATTTAAAGAACTCGGGGGCAGTCCTGGACAAACCGGAGGACTGATGATTAGGTACATTTCTGCTCCTGAGTGCAGACGAGACGAGCGTTAGATACCGGTGCCTGAGTCAGAGGAAAGAGCACAGTTGTATAACCAGGAAGTGGTGAAGGTACATTGAGATAATGATGTACCTGTCCTCAACAATAACTCCAATCAGGTATCACCTCCGGGGGGCTGGGAGGCTTTAGAAGGTCAAAACACATCGTCTGCCATACATTTAGATCCTCGATATTGTTTTAATGAAGGTGTGTATACCCCCCCCCCCAAAAAAAAATTATCATCCTGAAAGGGTATGATTGCCATGATTCTGCCACAGCTAACTCATACACTCTCAAACAAAGCCCTGAGTGCCATCCTATTGTTAAATCCTCCTGTTACATTTCTCAGTGAACATAGAAAAACATTGCAACACCATATTAGAAGGGAGGGGACTGTCACATGTAGGAAGGGAGGCCCCGTTAAAAGAAATAAACATCGTAATTCAGACCAGAGTTTTAGACTGAGCTCAGTGTGGTCCAGAGGCCTGTGCTTATATCACAGCCGTGCAGCACTTTTCCTCACTGCAAATTAATGAAGGTAACAAACGCTGGGCTAAATGTATGGGGAGGGGCACTTCAGTGAACATCTGCGTAGATCGCGTAGACCTGATGGAAATTTCTCACAAAGGCGGCCATAGAGCTCTATTTATATTTCCCCTTCCACATTACCAGAGCTTTAAATAATAAAGTAAAATAAATAGCATCCATTAAACTGATCACATTGTGCTAACTCAAATTGTGTTTATTATGCTAATGGTACATGAAATTAAGAAAAAGACCTTGATGCCAGCCGATTTAATTAATGGGGCTTTAGGAAAGGCACCGAGACATCATTCATTTCTGAGTAAGTAACTCTCATTTGCAGTTCCATGGGTCCTCACACCACTGATTGCCTGAGTTATTCCTGCAGATGTGCTACTCACAGCATGTCTCTCCATTAGAAATGAACACCTCATTATATAAACTACCTAATTAAACATAATACAGCTCTCTGCATTGACTCATTAATGCACAGGCTCCTTTTCTCTCAAGGGGAAAAAGGGGGAGAGAAAGGGGAAGGGGAGAAAGGATAAATGGAGAGAACAGAGAAAAAGAAAGAGAGAGAAGTAAAGGCAAAATGAATGAACACAAGGTCATTAACCTTAGCTACTCCCAGGAAACATTTGAGCCAAATTATGTCCTTCGCCTTCCATGATTACACAACCCTAAATGACAGTAATAACAAAGTTTTCATTCAGACATAATTATTAATGTTAGTGACTCCTCATGTGTATGTGTATAACAAATAATGTGACGGACGGACAGACAGATTGATAGATATAGTGTATTTGTGCAGAGGAAAGTGTTGTTAACCTTGCTGGCCAGGTTTAGAACGGAGGGCTTGTTTTCACACATAGCTTCACGTTGGGCCTCAAAACCCCAGAGGAACGAAAGATCAAATTTCAATAAATTAACACTAGCTGGAGACGTGCAGGAAAAAAAGGGATAAAAGCGAACGAAATTGAGGGGGCTAAAAGAGGGAGGGATGAGTAAAAAATTGAGGCCACCCCTTTGAGCCTTAATCACCCCCCACCCCAACCCCCAAACCCCTTAAACCAAACAAACACTGTGTATGTGTGTGTGTGTAAGCCTCAATAATTCAACACTAATTAAAAAGACACCAGATCCCACAACCGCTTTGAGCGAGGCCGGGTCATCAATCCAGGAAGAACACGCAGGGTCCTCTCCACATCTTGCTATAGTAACGAGGTACCAGGAAGAAAAAACTTGAATAACATAAATAAATCTGCAAAGAGAAAGTACAACAAAATTAATCTGTTTTATATCAATATATGCACAATCCTCGAATAGTCGCCGGTATGTTTTCTATTTATATGACGCTGCGTTCTCTTGTTGGTTTAGCCTTTGCAAGCCTGGCGACTGGTAACCTCGCCTGTGATAATAACCCCTCATTCTCTCTGTTTACATAGTGTTGGCGAATGTATGTTTAACTTATGATGCATGATCTTTGCGATTCTAAATCACCAATAATATAGTAATACTGCCACCACCAACTCTATGTTAAATTGGCGTCACCTAATTACAGGCCAATTACAGGGCATATTAGAATAAATAATCTCTTTCCCAGCAACCATGACATAGGAAAAATATGGCTGGCTAGTTGACTTTCTACTTGGACTGGTCTGTCTAGACATCTGGGAAACCATTGACACGAAGGACTTTTGAGAGTGAGGGGGGAAAGAAATTAGAGTGTAGAATAGATAGAGAAAAAGTGATAGAAAGTGTGTGTGTGTGAGAGAGAGAGAGAGAGAGAGCACCGATAGATAAACAGAGACCAACAGACATGGGGGATAAAAATGGTGTGATGGAAAGAAGGAGTAGAGAGAGAGAGAGAGAAGAAAAGTGAGATAAGTAAAGCGAAATAAAGTAAAATAGAGAGAACATGAGCGAGCCTCTGGTCACAGCAGTGGCCTCCAACAGTGTAATACAAGCCCCGCTAAATCCGCAAAGGGCTGACAGTGCTTGACGTGAGCCGTGTTAATTACTGTAATGGCACGGCATTCTCATTAAGTCATTGTTTACGTGTCCTCGGGCCTCTTGGAGTCCGAGTGGCGCTTGCTTGCTAGTCCGCCGCTTGGGCTAGAACGCAGACACTACCGCCACAGTCCCATCGCGACTTCAGCGATGGCCTCAGCGCTGCATCTCTGTGCGGCGATGCCCTCGTTAGCGCAGACAGCTGTTCCTCGCAGCCACAGCCCTGTCGCCACGGTACACGATGACGAGGAGCGAAAGCAGCAAGAAGGCGGGTTTGGGGGTGGTTAGAAGCAGGACCGAACATGCCGGTAAATGCACCCCCCTACCCTTCACTGCGGGAACAACTGTCAGAAAACAGAAGCGTGCCACAAGATGAGAAAATGTCAATGACTAATCGGGGATAAAATCACCCTCCGGATATATTGCTTTCCTGGCAGCTAACGTTTCTAAACCCAGGCCTTGTGATCAAACCAGTTTAGATAATTTGGACTCAGTCGGGCTTTGAAATATTACATGCAACAGAAAACTAAACTTCTTGTTAGGTGGCAACGTCGCTCTTTGCAAAGGAAATGGCTGCGGGTTAGGCTGCGTACAATAATGTCGATTATCCTCTTGTAGTATATGGAGCTTTAACATGTATTCATCATCTACTACCTTTGAATGGGACTGTAGATTTAAATGGTTTGACTGGCACACCACACACTGAATCAGAATGGGTGAATGATTGCAGCCTACTAGAACATGCACACACACACAGACACACACACAAACAAATTGGTAATTTACCTGAAGAGTATAGGCTGCTATATATGATGTGTATGTGTCACTTGAGCCTTGACCAGGGACATCAAAGGAGGTGGTGCCACCATACCAGAGCGTGTCCCCCCGCAGTGCACCGAAAGGCCAAGGGGGAGCAGGGATGTAACCACGTGCACAAAGGAACTATTGTGTCCACAGGTTCCCCTAAATGTCACTGATTGTACCATGTGCTTCTATAACCTTCCTTATCACCCCATTGTTGTATTGTCACAAATACCTTCATAGGTGCCCAAGGAATCTGAATTCTGAAAAAACATATGAAACACTCGTGAAATGAGTGTGTGGGGTGCTTTCTAGTGCTAACGTCACAGAAAGAGGGGTTAGGGAGGCGTGGGTATACTCGTCCCACACCTCCACTGGGTCTCACACAGATGTTTTTTTTTTTACATTGTGCTAAAGTAAGAAGTTGTTCAAATGGGCTAAACACTATCTACAAAAAAATATCCGAACTGACAATTTAGTTATGTCTGTGGTGGACATGAGGCTGGGAAAGTCAGATTATTATTATTTTTTTAATTGACACGTCTCACTAAGTAATAGAATCTGCCTTTTTTTCCTGTGGATGTGTTAACTATGAAAGCATAAGTTTCTCCTATCGTCCTGGGAATCTCACACCAATCATTGAGCTTTATATTGGGTCTCTCGGTTGCTGCCTGGGAAAGCCTTTGAAAAACAAATTCCTGAGAATTAAAGAAAAGAGATTAAAATATCATTAGCCTGCTTCCCTAATTGAAGTCAATTCTGAACAAACTCGAATTCAATTTCTGTTCATTAGATAGAATGTGCCATTCCTCTGCTTTTCTTTTTTTTTTTCCCCTTCCAGACCAGCACGGCCCCCAAACCACCACATAGCTTTGAACTTACAGATGAGAACAAGTAGGGACTAAACATCAAAATTATTAAATTGAGGGGAGTGTTGTGTGGCCTCGCAGGCGCGCCAGACGCCTTTTGATTCTGGCTCTGAGCAGAGAGATGAGCAGCTGGAAGGGAGATCAAATTGAAACGCCGCCTCCGAAAATTTCAAGGAAACGTGAGCATAATAATATTTAATAATTAAATTCTCACCAACAATGGCAACCGAATGAAGTAATCTGCAGAAGTGTGCAACATCATTTGCATAATTGACACAGCCCCCACCCTCCCTATCCCTTCTCCCTGCTGTAAGTGAGTGATGACGACAATAAAGGATGTTGCTAAAATTGGGAACAATAACAGCAAAATTTCATCAAGGCCTCCGCACACTGATTAATCTCCTCTTGCAAATCAGTGCAGATGGGGGGGAGAGAGAGAGAGAGAGAGAGAAAGGGAAGCCTGGAAGGAGGGAGGGAGGGAAAGAAAGCAAGAGGGAAATGGAGGGAAAGAAAAAAAGACAGAGGGTGAGAGGAAAAGAGAGGGATGAAGGGAAGAAAGCAGGTGATTAACAGCAGCAGGGACTACTGTGGCGGACAACCTGCCCTGTTTTGCTCTGCTCGGGGGGGCAACACACACACACACACACGCGCACACACACACACACACGCACTAACACACAGCACCCCTTTGGTGCAGCTGCTGCAGGCGCTGTCTAGCAGAATCATTCTGTGAATGGCTGAATGAGTGCAACCAAGTCCCAGCTATAATTGGTATTGTCATTAACCCCTTGTGCACTGGGCTCTCATTAGGCCTGTGGCATTCTCCGGCAGCACACAAAAAAATAAAAAGATCTTGAGAAAAGCCGTTGGATGGAGTTTTAGTCACATCCAAACTCTTCACAGTGAACGTGAAAGCAAAGGACTATGGGAGAGAAGTACACCATTGAACACTAATCAATAATATCATCTATCTAATTCCTGATCTGTGTTTTATAACACGTTTCATGGTTGTTTGTTAACTACAGATTTGTTGCTCCAGCTTTGTTATTATGTGAATTTGGTAAGCCACAACCTACGTCCTCGATATCAGCAGAAACATGGCTGTTAGTTTGCAGGGCTGTGCCTTTGATACTTAACGGCACACTCGTTTTCTAAGAGGAGGCTTTCTTCTTAATGACCATTCTCTCAATCAACACATCTCCCATCTCTGTGATCATTAAGATAATAACGACCTTCATCTTTTAATGTTTACCCAGTGTGAAAAGACGGGCAGACATTTACATTCACACTCTGGTTATTATGCACCTAATTACATTTGTATTTAATAGTCAATTAACTTGATTAAATTCATATTGTAAATTTAATGCAACTTTGGATGGCGAGGGAGGAACTGATTGCTCACTGGCATTTTCAGCCAATCAAATGGCATCGCTGGCAAAATGACGCACAACTCCACCACATGGGGGGAGAGAGAGGGAGAGAGAAAGGGAGAGAGAGAGAGAGAGAGAGAAAGAATGAGAGTGTATACACATGTGGGAGGGGGGCAGAGAGCACTCAAATATGCCTGAAGGCTGTCCATGCATGTATTCTGTGAAAAGTACAACCAACAATGCAACTGGCTGAAGGCTGACCATTTGTACTGCATAATAGAATGCATTGTTGTTCTTCATAACAAATGTAAATACTTGATGAAATGTAACGGTTTCTTTCTGATAGTGACTTTCAGAAACAAACTCTACACTGAACCAAGATATATGTTTTTGTTCCTCTTACAATGCTTGACAGCCACAAACACTGATGAAACATTTAGTCAAGAAAAAAGTCAGCGATGGTTATCAGTGAAGGCTGTAGTTCCTGTGAAGATCATTTTTGTTGTCCTCAGGCCACCACAGAGCCACGACCACAGCCAAAAAATGCATCCCCTGCTCCTCTCTGATATTCCCCTTATTCACCTCAAACATCACCCCTGACTCCATCGTTCCCGCTAGCAACCGCACTTGACGGCTCGCTTGCAGATTTCATGCAATTAGTGGCCTTAACATACCCGGGGACATTAATTTGATTTTAACCTCCTCTGTCCAATTAACAAAATGTAGGTTGGAAAATAAATGGCAGACGCCTGAGCAAATTAATTATGTGTCCACCAAGCTGTTAGGCCTTGTGCACACGGCAGGGCTGGCACCAAGGCCTGGGCACACTCTGCCATATGGCTGGTGTGAGAGCGGACATCATTTGGTGGGGGTTTGGGACCGCCCCCCCCCTCACCCTATGATTCTCACGGATATTTAGCCCCTCGTTCCTTTTATGATATGTTGTGTTACAGTACGACCGGGTGATCCTATAAGTACATTTGATGAAATGCTGTGCAGTAGGATTAGGGTGTGAGTGCACAGTATATCATTGTTGTTAATTGGACAACACAATCTGAAACTAAATCCTTCTGTAAATATGGCAAATCAAGAGATTTCATTCAGTGAGGGCCTAGCAGTCGGCCTAGATTTTTAAGTCCCACAATCTGTGTTTTTTTTAAATATTCTTATTGAATTCTGAAATGTGCTCTGTGAGAATAAGCATTTTGAAATTTGTTTAACGTATGATAGAATCAATCTTTTTGCGAGAAAGACCTTCATAATACAGTGCATTTTGCTGTTGTTGAACCATCTAAACCTTTCATGAGGTTTCTTGCATTGAATATACAGTAGAATAGATGTACACACA
>JAVQIZ010175901.1:0-13174 GCA_036023535.2 Galaxias brevipinnis | reverse complement strand
GTGTGTGTGTGTGTGTGTGTGTGTGGGTGTGAGTGTGCATGGGTTTGTGTGTGTGTGCGTGTGTGTGTGTGTGTGTGTGTGTGTGTAAGATTGTGCATGGGTTTGTGTGTGTGTGTGTGTGTGTGTGTGTAGAGACACAATTTAATGAATGGCTACAGGGAAAAATACTATTAAATTATGCAACACTAAATGTCAATACTATCCAACCCCACTGCAGAGCATTAGATCACTTTGAGCATCAGTAAAACTATACAATGTTAACTAATATACATTCATTATAATAGTGCATTGTCATATTATTTTGAGAGGAGAGAGGGTTGTAGAAGACAGGAGAGGAGAGGAGAGGAGAAGAGAGGATCAGGATGAGAAGAGGAGAGGATCAGGAGAGGAGAGGAAAGGATCAAGAAGAGGAGAGGAGAGGATCAAGATGAGGAGAGGAGAGGAAAGGATATATAAATATGAGATGCTAGAACTGAGGGAATAAGATTTATCATCTAATGACCCCAACTTTGTAATTCATCTATATACCATACCCCTAGCTAGAATCTACTTCATAATTCATTTAAACACCATAACACTAGCCAGAATATACCAACTTCATAATTAATCTAATCTAAACACCATACCCTAAGAGGAACCTACTTCATCTGTCCATTCATAATTCATCTAAATACCCTAACCAGAATCTACTACATAACTCATCTAAACACCCTAAACAGAACCTGCTTCATAATTAATCTAAACACCATACTCCTAACCAGAATCTACTTCATAATTCATCTAAATACTCTAACGTTAACCAGAATCGACTTCATAATTCATCTAAATACTCTAACGTTAACCAGAATCTACTTCATAATTCATCTAAATGCCCTAACGTTAACCACAATCGACTTCATAATTCATCTAAATACCCTAACGTTAACTAGAATCTACTTCATAATTAATCCTAACTCTTGTCAGAACCCTAGCAGCCCACGAACGACCCCCGGTGACCTTGGGGAGATCCCCAAGCTTAGGGGCACGACCCGACGGCAGGTATCCATCAATACCACTGTCACTGTGACTTCGTCGCCAACTCCGAGGGGAGAAGGAAGGAGGAGGAGGAGTGAGAGTGGAGTGGGTAGGAGGAGGAGGAGGAGGAGGAGGAGGACAATGACGACCACGAGGAAGAGTGTGTGCTCGTTTGATCAGTGTCATATTTTGATTTCAAACGAACAGACATGCCGTTTTTTTTATTTCTGTCTTATTTGTGTTCCTGTTTCGATTTGAACCAGTCGAATGTTAAATCGTAATTTACACTGAGGAGGAGAAGAAAAGGCAGGGGAACGATGTTCTCAGTACATTAGACGTCATGCTAGGCATCCCCAATGCACCTGAGGCAACTGGCCTAAATGCGAGGCACGGTAGCTTGAAAACATCCTATTCAGTGCATGAATAGAGGTACCAAAAAACAGAAGGAGCCAAAGCAGCGTTTGTTTAACTTCAAATAAATGGCCATCTTAACCAAAGATAACGCTTTAGCCAGGCTTGAAGGACGCGGAACGGAAAAAAAACAGGCAAATGCAGTCAAGCGAAAAAAAGCTATCTGATCCCCCCTCCCCCACAAAAAAAATCCAAAGCGATCCCATCAGTTTCCGCAGCGTCCATCAGTCACGATGCGGGCCATCAAACCACACAGCTTTCCTGGTATATCCTGGGTTATTGCCTCCCGGACCTATATGTTCTAACCCCCATTGGCCCAGTGAAGCCTGACATCCTCCAGCCTCCAAACAATTAGAGAGGAACAGGAAAGGTGGAAAGGCGGAATGCTCTCTGATCCCCTGGGTGACCGGCTCTAGACATAGAATCCAAACAAGTAGATGAGAAACAGAGCCTAAGAACTCCACAGCGATTCTAGAGTTCTGTGATTGCAATGTTCTGATAGGAATGCCTCGACCGTTCAGCACCTTGGACAGCGCCCGTATAGGAAGCAGCCATAGATCAGCGAGGTAGGATATCAGAACCCTGATAGGTGGACAGCTCCATAAACTAAACCCATACTACCAACACTGCTGTTAAAACACACGTGGAAATTCAAGGTTTTTAAAAGGTAAATGGATGGAGTGTTTGTGTGGGGGAGAGGCTGTTCTCTTCCCCGGTTTAACACTGAGAACACTATAGACGTCATCTCCAGTCTCAGTGATAGACGTCGCAACAGAATGTTTTGGATCCTTTTTTTCCAGTTGAGTCTCTTTGGATACAAACAATGGCCACGGTAACATTAGGCTCTACTCGTTCCATTTCTATGGTTTGAAGGTCAACAGGAAGATAAGAGTGAAGCTGCTGTTGTTATGATTGAATGGTTCCAGATAGTGTGGGTTAGTGTAAGTGCTAGCCGGGATTACCCATGGATCACACAGATATGCTATTTATATGTATGTGACCAATGAGTGAGGACCAATACCCTTTAGGGCTTAGGGATGGCTGAGCAATTTGATTGTATGATATAAAGGTATCTTTGTATAAATACATTTTCATCAAAGAGAGAGTGAGTTTTGTTCCTATAAATGTGTGTGTGGCTGAAGCATTTTCTCAATTATTTCTCCAAAATATTTCGCTCTCAAAAATATCTATCTTACCTGCCTCTAGTTGCTTTAACGTTTGTCTCAAACCAACATTTTTACCAACAATATTCAACTCGCTCCTTGTTTATAAACAAACACTTATTTCGCCACCCTCTCTAGTTGCTTTTATGTTTACACTCTCTCTCTCTCTCTCTCTCTCTCTCTCTCTCTCTCTCTCTCTCATGGCAGGCGGAGAGGACAGCGTGAGGCAGGGCGTGCGTCGGCGTCTCTTCTGTAAGGTGTCGTGACCTTCCTGTGACCCCTGCGTCGACATCACTCATGGCGGCGCTGACACGCCTGTCTTCTCTGTACATGGCGCGGTCCACGACACCAAGACGCAGACACACCGGGGCTTGATCTTTGTTATGACAATAAAAAGTGGGATAACAAGCGCCTATTCCTCACATCTGCTTTTCCAAGGACTGTGAAAATATGACAAAAATATGACTATATTAAGTTTTCACTCCTATCTGCTCATACCTTAAAGCTGCTACATTCATCATATTCCATGTTGGAGTGTAGTGAACTACATGTAATTCTACATTGCAGTAGCTTTGTGGTAGCTGAACATTCATATTTGCATAGTGATTAAAGTAGTTAAATTACTTTTGGGGGCATTTTTATGTAGTAAACTACTGAAACTAAAAAGGTTTGCACTATAAAGGACAGGAATATATTTGTTGGTTTCTTTACCACTGATTATCTACTGTTATTGAACCCCCTTTGGGCAGCCCCGCCCACCTTTATCATTCACCCTGACCGCTGCTGAGAAGGCCAGAGTTGGGGAGCAGTAAACTATGTGTAATTAAACTAGCCGTTTACCAACAAGTAGCTTTAGTTAACCAATTCTCCAGGCCATTTCCTGTCAAAATCAAGAAATTACCACAAAAGAAGAAGTACAGAGGAAATGCCCAAAGCATTGGAAGATGTCCCAGTGGCTCCTTGAGGTGCCATTCTGTTCTGTTGAAATCAAAATAAGCCCAAATAACGATTGATAAGATGTTGCTGAGGACATGACTTGATAAGAACATTGCAGCTGAGCGAGTGATGTCGCAGGAGATGAAAAACAAAACCACATGCTGAATTTCTTTTCTATTTTTTTTTTTTTTTACCATCATAGCGTTTCAAAAACCTGCTACCGGTCCAAAACGATCATCAGCTCCTTTTTTAATAACCCAACCACAAGCTGTTCACAAGCTAATTTAATATTCCACCAAACAACATAAAAAGAGAGGCGAAAAGGTTCTCCCTGCGGCTGTGCTGGATCGTGAGTCAGTCCTTTGAGAGAACAAAACTTCAGTTGGTTCCCCCCCTTGTGTGTGTGTGTGTGTGTGTGTGTGTGTGTGTGTGTGTGTGTGTGAGAAAGCCAGAGAGTATGCCCTTCTTTAAGCAGGCTGATTACTCAGGAGAGTGGTTGGAATGTTCCAGAACCCCTCCGGAGCCAAACGGTTCAAACGGCAGAGAGTTCTGAAAACCCAACCGACTCCAGCAAGAGAACTCCCTACAACACAGTGCTTTAACTGTAGCTTCATCTGCAAATACATCTTATAAATCTTTGGCCTAGTTTTACAAACTCAAGGCTACAAAAATATTAGTAATAAAATATTATTAGTGTAATTTGTTAATATTATTGAAATATATATTTTTAGTTTTATCATTTCAACACTGAGGTAATGTAATCATTACCAGAAAATGTGCGTGGGTATTACACCTTGAACTCATTACAATATGAATGCTGGGATTTCCCCACTTGGCAACAGATCCAAATGAAAATCATTACTAATAATGTTAAAAAGTCACCAAATGAAATTGCATTTCCCTACACATGAGTTATTTCAAAACAAGCCACTGATTAGTTTTTGAAAAACTATTTCTTCCCCAAATTGTGTGTATTGACCAACACATATGCACTGGTCTGTGACTATACTGATTGCGTCATATGATTTCAGAACAAGAAAATAATAACGTAGTATGTCATTTTAAAACCAACTGAAACAAAAACTAAAATGTTTGATCGTTTCTTTTTGAAGGCCCTACTCAGACGCTGTGTCTGGCGGTCACCTGGTTGATGATGTAGATGCCATAGTGTATCTTCTGCCGCCTGAGGATGGGGTGTAGGTAGTGCAGCCAGTACTTCAGGTGGTTGTCACGGTGACGGAAGGGGATGATGATGGCCACCTTCCACTTGGGCCGGCAGTCCAGGGGTGTGTAGCGACCCCCCTCTGTCACATTAGGGTTCTCTTTCTGCACGCGCTCCATCGTCATCTGAGAGCTGAACTCAATCAGGAGACGGCCCACTGGAGAACGAGAGAGAGACATAGAGAGAGACATAGAGAGAGAGGGAGAGAGAGGGAGAGAGAGACTGTAAACATCAAAGCAACTAGAGAGGGTGGAGAACTAAATGTTTGTTTATAAACAAGGAGCGAGTTGAATAATGTTGTTTATGATTAGAGCACAAACACAAACACAAACACACACACACACGGGTGCAAACACAATCGCAGACACGCAAGCAAGCAGTCACTGAAATTGATAATGCACACGGCAATCTCCCACTGCAAATAAAAGGCCGCTTTTTGAGTCAATGGCTGATCTCATTGGTCAACTACAAAGTCACTCAGGAATACTGAGCGACTGTGTCTCAGCACTCTGAAGCATGACTGTAAGTGTGGCATCGGATACAACAGCAATGATGTGTGTGTGTGTGTGTGTGTGTGTGTGTGTTTGTGCGTTCTCTGTCATCCTAATAATCCATCCTTATTTGTGTCATTCAGACCCTGTCACAGAAGCCCGCCAGCATGGGAAGTGCTTTACCACACACACACAAACAAAACACACACACAGAGAGAAACTCACAAATGCACACACACAATAATTCATTTTTCATTTTATATAGTTTTTCATGCTTTTCTAGATACTCAAAGCGCTTTATCGGTCGCCAATTAATAACACAGAACGAACAACAAGTGGACCGACAGCTATCAAACACAACACTCAGTCTGGGTGATAACACGGCAGCCAATTTGCGCCAGGCTTGCTCACCCACATATTACAACAGACTTGCTCACACACATAGGACACACAGACCGGCTCCAGTTGAATTGGCAGTGACTGGTCAGGGCACTGGTAGGAGGATGCGGCATGTTTTTTGGTGGGAGGAAACCAACACTAACACGGGGAGAACATGCAAACTCCACACAGAAAGGCGGACAAAAATATAAGCACATCTCTGTTATTGACTTGCTCAGTCATGAAGTGTGTCATATGGCAAAAAGAATGAACTAATATTAATTGTTCGGAGAATTTGAATGATTCGATTCCAAATATTACGCTCAACAATTGTTTGCCTAATATTATTTATAGACAATCTTAAGATGGTATTAGCATTTTGAGGCATATAATAAAATAATCTTTCCATTGGTTAACTATAGATTCAGGTAAGACTTTATATAAATTTAAATTAGTGCACCAACAATCATTAATTTGACCAGAGTGTAAATACCCTTATTAAGCGTGGTTTAATAAGGGGAAGTGTTGACACCATTCGAAGAAAAGACTTCACAGTGTAGGAAGCTGGTAATTATAGCTGATGATCACATCAGCATCTTGATAAAATTTGTTTCCGGCCTGCAATAACTCATTAAAAGAGGGTTTATCCAGAATATTTATCCTTAGAGGGACCATTTTAATGTATAGACACTGCCTTAAATAAGATGGTCTCGCCAACCCCATCTTTACACGAGAATTAGTAAGTCAAATGTTAAATGTTGCATGGATTGTTTTGGCCACGTGTTTAAACCATCTCCAGCATAACTGAACTGTGTGCTATAATAAGCTATTATCCACTGCTACACATCTTCTGTTTCATTTACTTCGTTGTGGGCTACCTCAAAACCCTGCCCTAAGAAAATAAAAGTTATTATGTGTCTTTAATATGTGCCTGATATCTGCATTGTGTAAAGGCAAGAATCTAATTATCTGAGGATTGATAATAATAATGAGCAATAATAATGGGATATCCAAAATGACACTGAATTAGTTCTGCCACTGATTAAACACAGACAGGTGCTGATTACCTTCCTACACTGAGAGAAGATTTGGTTCTTTAATATACCACGTGCTCACTTTGGAATAATGGCTTTAATGATTATTTCATAGACCTGTACATGCCATCCAAGCTGTTAAAGCTCAAGGTTTTAATGTTGGGGATTTCCAAACATTTCACTTTAATGAAGCTAAGTGAGCAAATCTTCATCTTTCTAAGAAACACCTTAGCTCTATCCAGCACCATCAACCTCAATAACTGTATAAGATCATCAATAATAACAAAAACTGTCAAATCAAATTGGATCAGTCCTGTCAATATGGAAAGGCAAATCCAATCCAACCAATAGTTGTTTTATGGATATTTAAATAAATATGTTCCATCTATATCTGTTTATATTTTTATTTATTTTTATATATGCTTATATTTTGTTATTTAATAACTGGAGACATATATTCTAGGGCAACGTAACACTTACCTTTGATAACTTGTCACTTTCTATGACATGTTGTCCTTGTTAGTTAGTTGGACCTGTCTGAGAAGCTGTTTGAAGCGGTTTGAAGAGTTCAACAGCTCTGCCATTGAGTAAGGCTAAACAAATAGAAAACCTTTGATCACATGTCCAGCTAGCGTTTCCTAACACAGTGTTCCCCTATCCTGCTATGCATTCAACAGTGTTAAGCGCCGCTATTAAAAACGTTTTTGTTCTGATTTTGTGAACTCAATTTGGATATGGAGTTAACGTTAACGTTATTTCCATGGAGTCTAACATTTGCTAGCATGCTTGTTAAGCGAAATTCCACTTGTACAATGATACTGACGGGACTAGGCTCCTTGTCTGTAACGTTGCGAAAAATACTATTTTGCTTTACGAATTTTACATAAGGATCTTGAGTTGTGTTTGTTGTTTTCCTTTTTCAATGTTGTGTTTTAATTTCACTGAAGAGGCGTATGGAATGAGATTTGTGCCAAAAGTCTACAAAAGTAAAAGCAAAATCCACATACAAAGAAGAAGATATCCAAAAGCATAACTAAAATCCAAACGCAAAAAAAAAGAAAATCCAAAAGAAAAATATAAGAAAATCACGAAGTCCAATTAGCTAAGAATGATGACCGCTAAATGTAGGCCTATTTTACGAGTTAGATTTATATAGGCCAAATTTAAGCTGGTGTTCTAGAATCAATTTGGGCCTGGATCATCGTGGGTCAACGGAACTCTGTAATTACGGTGGCAGAATCATCATGGATTACTTGAACAGTGTCAAATGTAGGCCTACGAATTTTCACCAAATATCTACTTTTTAAAAGCTGATTTTACAGGGGTTTTGGTAGGCATTTATAAGTTATTTAAGTAACAAAGCTATTTTATTTTCGATCACACAATTAATATAAGAAAAATATGCAGAGCCTGGTCAAAACTGTGATCTACTTGGCAGAATCGGCACAGGCGCTCTAGTACCATTTGCTGTTCAAAGACAATCAAGTGCACAATGATGATGCATTTAAGAATGGGTACGTTTGCCTGGAAAATTAGCTGTCACTCCAACTATGATGGGCCAATAGAAATAGTCTTCTGAACCCCGCTCTCACGTCTGATCCACAACCCAAAAAAACCCAACACACATAAGAAAACAGTGGATTAAAATGACTAAACTGAAAACTATAAGAAACAAATATAGATTTGTAAGATTTGACTTTAAATTGAATATTTAATAAATTTTTTAAATTATAATTTTTTTTATTATAGATTTTAGTTTTTCTTATAGTTCTTATATTGTTCTGTTGAACCTTTGTTTTTCTTTTGGATTGGCTTTTTTTTTGCTTTTGAATTTTCGCTTTGTGCTTTTGGTTAACTTCTTTTTTGTTTGTGGATTTTACCTTTACTTTTGTAGACTTTTGGCACAAATCTCATTCCATAGAGGCGCAGCTGAGTTTGCCCAGCTTGTCAATCAGCTCTACAAAATACAAAACTGAAAAGAGAAACGGGAAGATTTCATGCGAAAGGGGAACTGAGCAAAAGCCCTATCCTTCCCGTAAACATCAGTAGCTCATATTAAAATTTTGTTTAACTTTGCAGTTATCTACAAGCCAAACCATCACTAATTGTGTGATGCGTCAGTGATGATGCTCATATATTATATTGGGGTGTCAACCGTGACTATGAACACTGTAGGCTACTCATTATTGACTACCTTACCTTTTAAGTGTGTATGGTAGAGTAGGACCGAACTGCAGTGCCTCAGCTTGAACTATGGCAGGATTATGTGGAATGCATTGTCGGTGAAAGCCTGACCTTGTTAAAAAATAAAACCAAACGGTAGTACTTCATCATCGTATTTGTCCACCATTATATTATGATGAAGCGGCACTGCTAATCTAGCAGCAATAAGCGCCCCCTGTCAACAAACAGGGTCTGGAACGCAGTCCGCATGTGCTGCAGTGGCAGGTTCTGGGCGCTAAGGCGGTCAGTCTAATAACTGCGACACATCACATCGCATTTGCTCAGGGAAATGCATTTCCAAGTTTAAAATGTATTTCATCCATCCATCCATCCATCCATCCGTTAGCTATACCGCTTATCCTATGCAAGGTTGCGGGGGGCTGGAGCCTATCCCAGCCGACACAGGGCGAGAGGCGGGGTACACCCTGGACAGGTCGCCAGTCTATCACAGGGCCGACACTAAATGTATTTCAGTGGTAAAATAATCAGTATTGAACAAGCATTAACACTTACGACAATCGACTACTGCTGATTTTATATGTGCAGCGCTGTCCACTTGTGATATGATTGCCAGATGCCTTATTGAGCTAACACGAGGACGTAGGGGAGACCGGACGGTTGCGACACTTTTTGCATTTCACTGTTACTCACAGACTAATTGACATAGAGAAGCCAAACTTGTATATATTTAACTTATATCTGTCTTCTAATTACCCATACAATTTAAAGATGACTACATATGACATATAGTTCACAATATTATTATGATTGGACAAAGTCAGATGTTGCAACTGGCCCCAAGTGGGCGTTTACACTTGTGTTCAGTTCAGCGCAGTCCAACTCTAAGAAGACTAATTAACACCTCTGCTCATTGGCATGCAGCCAATGAAATGAACCAGGCAACCATCCCTACACCCCTTTCTCAAACTAGTTTAAATAGGGTTCCCAACTAGGAAACTATTGCTTTTCACATCCGCAAGTACATGGTCAGCCACCTCGTTACTTCTTACTGGATAAAAATTGCACCCCCGCTTCGCTTGAACCCCACTCCACGGACAACTCTCAGGACAAAGGAATTAGGCCTTGGACCTCACTACAGGCCTGAAAACCCTTGCAACACTTTTGAACTTAACTTTACCATTTCAGAGCAAAATAAACCTTTATTGAACCACTGCACAACTTCCAACATTTATTCAAACGATTCAGAGTTTTATCCAAATCTACGTGAGTTGTAGGATCGCTGGATCACCCAAACTGAACCAGCGCACCTTTGTTCTCATTCCACAAGGTCATCGACAAGAGCAAAGAAAACCCACATTTCAAAACGCAACGCTACTAACTCAACGGACTTTTCCATCTTTATTCAAACAACAAACTAAGTTCCAGAACTCTCCAGCTTCACACAACGGACTCCGTTTCAGAACTTACCACTAAAACCACAGACCGCTTCTCCACTTTGATCTAGCCGCAACCTGCAGGCTGAGAATCAAAATTCACTCCTTTGCTACACAACGCCCCCTTATCGTCTCAAAGTAACGTAAAGCCCACCTTTTGTGACATTGAGCGTTTGATGCTAAAGCTTTGACAATTTCTGCTGTGTGGTGCTTACCCTAATTTGTCAATATTTTAATTGTTATACTGTGTATGCTTATATGCTAACCATAGTGTTAAATGCCTACTAACCTCTTCAGTTATTAATGTTATCATTTAGTCGTTCTTGTAGTAACGAAATGATCATGCTTTTTTAGACTAGTAAATAAATAGAATTGTTTTGCATTCAAACCCAGCTGTGTCGCTTCGTTTCATACAATCAGTCATTCTCGTAACACAGAACTTCACTACTTCCGAATTGAGACTAAAACATTAACTATTACATTATTAAATTAATGCTGAATTGATTCGGTTCCCGCAGAGCCGTGCTTAGCCTAAGCTAAATTCTGTGTGGTGGTGCTCTGTATACTAGGTAATTACACTTCATCACCTTGATCGATTATAATTTTAATTTATGAATTAATTGATAATCTACAAAATTGATAAAGCATAATTTACAGGCAAGAGGTAGTAAGCCAGTCACCCTACAGTGTTTATAGTTCTTAAAACATCAAACATAAAAAAATGCTGAAATGACAAATCAATGTCTGCAGTGGCATTCCATTTGCTAATTGTAATAGCATTTTTTGTGACAGAAATCTCTATAAAATACAATGTTACATTGAAAATGACATTTCTTTGTAACCATATTTAAATTAAATATTAGCTACCCAACTATTATGCTTTCATAGAAAGATAGACACAAGACAATTTTCAGTTGACCTCAAGTCAGGATCGACCTCAGGTCCCTGCTATCAGGGCTGGTCATCTGTGACACATGCTCTTTGCCTGATGAGCTAACAGGGAGCACTATCCCCCCCCCAAATTAAACACAAGTCAGATAGTATTGCTCCTGCTGATATAGCCACAATCTCTTCATTACAATTTAAATGTTAATTTATATAAAAAACTATGCATCTAAATTACGCATTTAATCTGTCTGCAATTTATGGCCACGCATTTTCCCTCGCCTTCAAAATCACGGCAGTATTGCCCTTTTTGGTGATGAGACAGTCATTGTCGAATTCCTTTGTGTTTTTGTCATGAGAATAGCACCGCTCTTTCTGGTTTTTGCGACATTTTATCTGCTTTTTGACAATCTATTGTTCCGGGCTGCTTCTGTTATCCGTGCGCGCACAATGCCAGCTTGTACAAGCCTGGCTTGAGTTAACGTTGACTGGAGACGGCTGAATTGTGCTAATGGAACGGCTTGAGGCTTAAGTGAAAGTTGACGTTTCTTCACGCCAGGCTTTTTCTAGCGCCGATTTTATTAGCGTGGTTGATGGAATACCCCCCAGCTATCTGGCTAACCTGTGACAAGCAGTGTGGGAAATGAACCACTTAATATTTATTGAAAGGGGTAATTCATGTGTCAGGAAGGTCAAACTGGAAAGATTAACAAAGAATACAGATAGGTCACTAGAGAAAAACATACATAATTTGAAACTGTCACGCCCACGAATCTAGTCCAGCTCTTTCCCTGATTACCGATTCTGATTGATACTGTTCTGTTCCATATTATCTCCCTATATATGCTTCTGATTGAAACTGTTCTGTTCCATATTATCTCCCTATATATGCTTCCCTCTGTGTCCTTGTCGTATATGGGTCCCTATGTCACGGTTCTGAATATTATCTATTGTTGGTCTTTTTTGGAGAATTTTTTAAAATCCCGCCTGTTTTTGAGTTGTCCTGCTTATTTTGTACCTCTGCACTGCATCATGCACTCCAACAAATAAGTCTTTGGATGAACGTAATTGAATCATGCCACATATATTCCACCTAACCAAGTCATGTACATTGAATTAATTTGACTCTAATTGAATGAAGATGTTTGTAATTTCAGTTTAAGTTACGTTAGAACAACACAATTCAGTCTTGTTGAATGAACTAGTGTAGGTTACATTCATTATACTAATGTCAATCTTGTTGTTAGAACTAGCCTAGCCTAGGTTTTGTCTGTTATACTTGTCAAAATTGTTCTTTCTTATGTAGTAAAAACACAGTAAAAAAAATATATATATATATATATATAACCATTATAGTATGGTTGTTTTATATTTTTTATTAAACCTTTATTTATCCAGGAAAAAAGAACCCATTGAGATTAATAATCTTTGTCTCAAGGGAGACCTGGCCAAGACAGCAGCATACTCTGAGAGTTTAAAATTAACCAAATGGAATGCATAATAAACAAGAGCACTCATAACCAGGAACATTAAAAGCAAAATATTAAATATAAAAAAACATTGACACTGTCTGAATTTCTTTCATTATGGATTTAAAAGCATTTAAAGAGATTCATTCCTTTAGTTTCAAATCCTTTTGCAACATATTCCATGCAAAGGGAGCAGAATACGCAACCACCCTTTTCCCAAATACCTTACGGGCATTGGGTACAGAAAGCATTAAAAAGTCCTGTGCGTGTAAAAAAGTGTTGTCCGGTACTTTTCAGTGCGATTAAAACACATAAGTTGTATGGGAGCATACCAATTATTGTCAACTGCAGTTTTGACTTCTTACAAGATAAAATATATTTTTATTGGATTTTACAATTTCAGTACATTGTCCATCCATCCATCCATCCATTTTCCGCCGCTTATCCGGGGCCGGGTCGCGGTGGCAGCAGGCTCAGCAGGGTATTCCAGTCGTCCCTATCCCCAGCAACGCTTTCCAGATCCTCCTGGAGGATCCCGAGGCGTTCCCAGGCCA
>JAVQIZ010175900.1:0-15409 GCA_036023535.2 Galaxias brevipinnis | reverse complement strand
TCACCAATTAACCTGCATGTTTTTGGACTGTGGGAGGAAACCGGAGTACCCGGAGAATACCCACACAAACAAGGGGAGAACACGCAAACTCCACACAGAAAGGCCCTTGGGCCAGGTGGAGATTGAACCCAAGACCTTCTTGCTGTGAGGCAACAGTGCTACCCACCGAGCCACCGTGCTGCACGCAAAATCAATCGGTTTAAATTGACCAACCAATCAAATGTTAGACCCTCCCACTGCCATTGAATGATGAAGTTGACAGATTTAGTTATTTCACAGTGCACAGAACAACAACTACCATAAAATAAATGCAGAGCAAAATAATTAAATGTGACAATAAATATATGTAGAAATAAGTAATTAAATACTGAAATATATAGTTATATAAATAAATAATAAAATATGTACATAAATAATTAAATGTGTTGCATCAAATTATTTCAGTCCACATTTCACTTTTTATTTATTTAATTATTCAATATTGGCACAAATCCTCCTCCATAGTTTAGACTTCCATAATTATGTTCCATAAAAATCGAACTCTTATGTTGAAGGCTGAACAACTATTTGGGTTTTGCCGCCATATTAACCTTACGTTGGGCTACGTCACAACATTGTTGTCATTGCTGCCTTCACCTGTGCAAAGAGTGAAATTGTTTAGTAAGGATTAGTTTCAACTTTACCTAACCAGGCCTGATTAATACGCTTTCTTGGCATGCACGCACACCCTGCCACGATAACAAGGGTGCGATATTAATAACGCTTAGGCCAGGCCTAGGCAGAGGCTAAGCAACAACTTTCAGTTTCCGATTCTACTTTTTTATTCAAGACCCTCCCTCAGAAGCTGCGCCAGTGGAGAAAAGTGAGTGCCAGTCTACATTTGTGCTAATTTGGGTGCCACATAGTCCAGAATGAACGCAACAGATCTTGTACGGAGAAGATGCATGGGAAGTTTGAGACAGTCTGGTGTCATTTCCGTTTTTTTGGTAAGCATATGTGTTACCATCACTTTGAAGTAGAAAATCGTATTTAAAGGCTATGATGGAATCGGTTCGAGTCATGCAATGGTTATACCGGGATATTTTATAGTGTGTGGATTGTGGGGTGGAATACTTGCAAGAAGGCTATGTTTTATAGCCTATATTGTACAAAGTATTGTATGATTTGAAAAACCTGCCTCGTCATTGTCTTTCGTTAATTTGGTAGCAAGTGAACACACCTCTTACCTATGGCACACCTGGAGCCATAATGCCAATGTACACACAGTCATTTTATGAAATACGCTATTGCTCCGATTTATAAAAAGGAAATAAAAGTTCTAGGTAGATTACATCTAGGCCTATTTAATTTGTAAAAAAGAAAAAAGCATCTAGAGCTGAGTTCTATAGGCTATAATTAGATTTGGATCAACAACTTGTATTTTTTTTTATTTTTTTTTCCAAACGCTTAGGGCCTATACTTCTATGGGAAAAGTAAAAATATTATTGACCCTCTCACAGATTCGTTAACAGTATATTCAATATTTGACCACTCAGACAAGAAGTTGATTTGGGCTGGCCAATCCGTGCTTAAATGTTTTAGTCATATCACTGACACGTTTCGCACGTGTGAAGTGAAGATTTGCAATGGCAGAATGAAAATTCAGAAAAGTTAAAAGGAGAATATATTCAATACAGATAGGGTAAACCAGTATACACACAGAGCCACCTATAACAATATCAAACATGAAACACATTTTTCTCTAAACATACACTGCATGTTGTCATCTTAAATAGGTGGTTTCTGTGTTTTGTTGCCCCTTATAATAATGTATCTATACAAGGAAAAATAAAAAGATGTGCATTTCTTGCAGTGCACAAGGATGGAGATTAACCTGTTACATTGTTGAACAATTTGAACAAGTTTGTGTGTATTGTAAAAAAATATATGTGTGCACAATATATTATACACACTTAATAGTGTGAGAGACACTAAGTATAATTATGATTAGGGTAATTGGCAGCTTTTGAGTGAGAATGTTTTGACCAGATACGTGATTACTTTTCCAGGCGCATTACTGCAGTCAGTCCACACACCCTATAGTTGCTGCAAAGTTGCCTTACAGAGTGAAGGTAGCTGCTGGGAAGCGCTATGCCTGGTGTGCATGTGGTCACAGCAAAAAACAGGTAGGTTATTCGAATGCTCTTTTACCTATGCTCATTGTGAAAGTTATTAGAGATAGGAATTGAGGTATGAGTGTGTTTTTTCTTTAAATGCCCAGGGTGGGACCGGTAGTGTCTGTTTTGAATCAAGGCTATAAAATAGCATGAGGCTATGGTCTTATCCGTCTCCTGGATTGGCCAACCGCAAGTCAAACCTTTAAAAGAATTTGACCCCAATAATGATTATAGACCAATAATAACAGCCCTAATTGATCAGTTTCACTCTCTTGGTAAAAGTTGATTGGAGTGGCACAACTTGTTGATGTGAGGTGAGTAGTCAGCTGTCCTCGTGTTGATGGCACACAGAAATTATATTTAAAAATACATTTCCCTCCTGGTCGTTGGAGGGGAGTATCATTACTTGCGTTGTATGTATTATTTTCTTCTTTTAAATCAGTGTGCAGATATTTACTTCCAATTTCCTGTATCTTACTTCATTCTATCTTAGCCGTTTTGTGATGGCGCCCACAAGACAAAAGCACCTAACATCTCTCCACTCCGCTTCACCCCTGACAAGGACCGCACACTTATGCTATGTGCTTGTAAGCAAACAAAAAATGCACCATATTGTGACGGCTCTCACTTTAAAGTGATCTTCCGGGAGTTAATTCTGTCTGTGAAAAAGCTGCTCAAATAAACGACAATAAATGTTGACTAAAAGGTCTCAGTTCATCAGGTTGAGCTTATTTGGTTAATTATTCATCAGAAATCAAGGCATGAAAAAGGTACTACAGCAATTTTAAAGGAAAGTAAGAAAAAAGCCATTGCATTTGCTTTAAATTAACTGACAAAGGTCAGGCATCTCTCCTTGTTTTCTGTTTATAGAAGCAATTATGAAACATGTTCAATTGTTTTTCAACGATAGTCAATTATATTATTATCTTTTTCATGCTTCAAGCCTGTCAACATCTGGGATAATCAAATACCCATTAGTGAACTTCTGACCACAGAAGCACATGGCTTGAGACTGTAATGATGTTTTAGTGTTTTCTGTTTGCATTAAATAATCCTTCTGGACAAAAAGGTGTATATTTTCACTTTTGGTGTGCATTTCCATCGCACGTTTAGTCTGAATTTCAATACAGTAGTAAAAGGTCTAAAGTCTTAAATTGAGCTTTTTTACAGCTTGTATAAAGTCGATGTCACAGGAGTTTAATTTGGACTTGACTGGGGTCTACATATTTCTGACAGTGGTTTGGGTCACCACATAACCCACTTGTATGTATGCATGCAGGATGCATGAGTTTATACCCATATATATATATATATATATATATATATACACATAGTATATACACACAGTATATAAACATCAAGGAGATCAGACTGGTTCTTTTGTAGGTACTGCCCTAATTATATATGTTATGGTAATAAGGAACAATGAGGATGCAATGGCATTTCAACAATATTATACATATTTATTTATTCTGTGATGTCTCGTCATAATAATGTGTTCCTATTTTATCATAACGAGATAATGATTTAGTTATATTATAATTTATTATTATTTATTTTATTATACAGGATTAACCGACTGAGACCAGCTTTTTCCAGCAGTGCTCTGTTTAAAAGCAGAATATATAAATTACAAAAAAATAAGCAAAAATTAATAATGTTTTCAATACAATATTTACAATACAGTGCAATATTTAAGTTTATTTTAATAACAAAATAAATCACGTTATCTCGTAATAACGATCGTATTTAGTTATGACCAGATTAGATCATTAAGACATTTAGTGGCAGCAATGCGCCACCGTAGTTTTCCGTTCATCGTTTTCAGAAAATGAAGAGATTTTGGCAAGTCGATGTTGGTGTCAAAAGTAGGTGTTGCTCTTACAGGCTAGACCTTTTGGAACAACACCTAAATGTTGACGTGATCAAATCGGACAAATTTGACCTTGCATGACCTGAACGTGGGTGTTAAGTCTCCATTCTAGACAACCTGGAACACCCCCATAGTCGTTCAGCTTACAAATATAGTTTTCGTTTATCAAATGCTATTTTTCCCCTCTTCATACATACAGTTGGCTACCCATTTTAGCATGTGCGCAATTGTGTGCATCTGACTCGATTGATTGTAGGCCTAGCTAACATTTAAAAAAAATAAAATTCTTGACACCACCTGTCTTCAGGGCTGTAGCTTGCGCAGTGAGCCACTCATTGTGAGTGATATGAAATCAAACTGATTGGAGAAATGAACATCATAATACTCTTAGGACCAGCGTGCAAAAGGACTATTACAACCTTGAGACCGCCTCAGATTTCAAATTTGACATCTTCAAAGGTAACACGGGTTACGTTTAGCAGCCTATTACAGTTAACATAGCAGATATTATGCTATTTTGCATATGTAACCCTAGAAGTGTAGACATTTTGATAGTATAAATAATAGACATTTGACAGAAGTAGGATTACTAATATCATGCACAGTTGCTAAATGTTACATGTTTAGTTCACCCAGTCATAATCTGTCTTAAATATGCATGTCCCACAGGTAAAGTTGTCAACACTCCCTACAACGCCTGTCATTGCTTCAAAGAAGCCCTTCAAGGTGGAACTTGTAGGGGGAAAGCGTCACTCCTGGTGCACCTGTGGCCACAGCAAAAGACAGGTAAATTGAAAACAAGTCCAACACTGAAAATGCATATAAATAGATCAGAGGCACACCTAAACAAAGATTTATTGTGTGGGTAACACGGTTATTAGCCAGATTTCAACAGTTGTATTGGTGTGTAGATAGGCTAATCATCAAAGTCCTTGTTTCTATGATTGTCCAGTATTGAGAAACCCTGCACAACCACAATTTTTCACCCTATTTGATTCTATCAAGTCTATAGGTTACCTAATGGCCTAATCCCCAAAATGTAATCACTTTAACACAGACAAATAGGACCAAACACATAAAGTAGTACTGTACGTCTTCTAAGTGTTTTGTCCGTACAAAAGACCAAAGGCTGTGCCAATGAGTCATTATAGCCCTTTCAAACAATATACTGCATATATTTAGCAGTCTTACACTCCTAAATACATGTCTATCTTTACGTTATTTGACTGTTCCCCACACCCATATTACTGTATGTCTTACAGCCTTTCTGTGATGGAGCCCACAAAACAAAAGCCCAGGGCCTCTCTCCTCTACGCTTCGTCCCTGATCAGGATGGTACGGCCTGGCTGTGTGGCTGCAAGTACACCAATAACCCCCCTTACTGCGATGGCACTCACAAGCTAGACATCATATCTGCACAGCTAATGGAACAAATAGATACCTAAATCCTTAGCGAACCACAAAAACTATTGTTTTCCTGTGCTGACCCTTTGAGACCGTTTGGTTCTGGTGGTAACCTAATAGTATTAGTAAGACATCTTAAAGCAGGAAAATCTGACATTGATAAGTTAGCATCACTTAAAAAGAAGCTGTTGGTATGAAAGGGTTTGATTCATTTTACCAAATAACATTTTATTAGTACTGTCATATCAAATGTTAATACATATTTATGTGTAAAATCTGTTCTCACATTGCAGTTTCTAGATATTATATACTGCTATATTAGCAGGCCCTAATAAAGGATTTTCTCTGCCTTCAACTCATTGCTGTGATTATTCCGTACCCTATAAAAACCTTAACAGGACACATGTGAAAATCTAATAAGTAAACATTTTATTGACCTATAACATGCACATATGGTTGATATTCATAAAAGTATCATTGAATGATCAAAAGAGGTTAAGGAATGTTGAAATATGGACACACAATTTACAGTCATTTGAAGAAAAAAATCCCTTTGAGTTGCTTGTCAATAATCAGAAGTCCAGATACGTGAACATTTTACCCAGAGAATGGTAGTGCTTGAAGTTAGATATAGTTCTTCTGATGGCAAAGTTGATTTACATTTAGCAATGAGAATGTCAGAGTAGAAGAAAGTGCATTAAATGTTTTGTGTTTCAATAGCTAGTTGTTGGGTGTTCCGTACCAGATGCAAGATGTTGTCTATCAGACATGAATTTATTCGTACAGTAGGTGTACTTACTGTCAAAGTAATTAAATTAACCATTTTCAGAAAATGTGTGATGTGACTTATTTCACATTACAATACCATTTCATATATTGCCTAATCAATATTGGGATCAAAGAAAGTCAGAGTTAAGTTATGGAAAAGAATCCGAGACCCTACTGCATATACAAAACAATTACAATATCTTGTATAAAAGATACTATGTACATATGTACACATGCTCACTTTTGATACATACTTTACAGTTTGGATGTGTACATTGTTCTAGGCTAAACACACAACCCCACACACACACGCACACACACACACACACACATCCGGTTGGCTGAACACTCAGTCCTTGCAATCCTTTTCTCTGGATCTCCATTTTCTTCAGGCAAAATACTTGGTGGTGGCTTCAATAAATCATCATGAGTCAGCTTTTTGAAAACAGGAGCAAATTGAGACATTGTCCTCCCAGCAGGCTTATGGGATGTTTTATGTTGGTGGAGATAAACCGCTTGTCCCCTCACCTTGTCTCCTCCTTACCAGCCCCAGAGCTTGTTCCATTTACTGTTACCTTTCGAGCACTGATCCCTGATTTTGCAGTCAGAGAATGTCGTTGTGTGGCGTTGGGCACTGTGGTACCGTTAGGGCTTTGGATGGGTGAAGAGAGGCTATGAGATGCAGGGCTGGGGAGAGAAGAGGCTTTAGCGGGCTGAGCCGTGGCATCACTTTGTGAGTCACTCTCGGAGGTGGGGCTGGTGTTCACACCATCAGAGTGACCCTGGGCTGCAGATTGGGACGGCCGACGGCGCTTCCGCACAGGTTTGACCAAGTATTGTAGAGGGATAGGTCCAGTCTGCATGGTGGCGAGGACAAGTTCATATGGGAGGTCAATAAACTACCATCATGCTGGATTTTTTTTCTCAACTAACCATGAATTGAAAGATATAAATATGTGAGGAAGAAAGTGAAGTAGGACAGTGGGAAGTGGAAGGGATGTTTAGACAAAGAGTGGATATAGGACATGACAACCGAAGTTGGCTTTGTTGATTCTACACTGCAAATAGCATGCAGTATGAAAGCAGCACTCACTCGTCTCCACTCATAGAAATAGGCAATATCCATAAGTGTGTAGTAGTCCTTCAAAGGTTCGTCTCCATACAAAACCTCAACCTTTAAAACAGAGGTGAAAAGATTACACTAAACTAGAGAGCAACACACTTAAATACAGAAAGCTGCAAAGCTTACAATTCTTCACTGCATTGGGCAATATTACGTTACCCTATAGCTGTTGGGAATATCCATCTTGCTCCGGAGAAACTTTGCTAAGTGCAAAACTGACATGGCTGCTGGGCACTGCAAGAAACGCTTGCCGTTGGACTTAAAACAAAGAACAGTGTGATAACAACCAATTAACAACTACAAGGGTTACTGTGTTCGCAATCCCGTAAAAGGACATGACTGCGACAAAAAAGGGTTGGGAATTTATGAAATTGTAATTGTCTTGCAACTTGTACCTTATCTCCATCAGGGTCGGGGAGTTGTCTTTCATTGTTTCTATGAATAAATAACAATAATTGTTTTCAATTCCTTTGACGTATCAACGCCCTGCCATGGTCCTCAATGTTTATGTTAACATACAGTTGAATTGGTAGGGTGTGGAACCTAGCCATGTTGTTACTTATCAATTGCTGCTGTTCGGCAAACCAAAAGTAAAGACTAGTGTTGCATGTGTTACATGTTGAAAGAGAAATTAGGAACCCACTTGTTCTTTTCATAAAACTGCATAGAGAGACTGATGATCTCATCCTCTGCAATGTTAAAAGTCTCAACAACCTCTCCTGGCTCCAACACACGGTTCTCTGCATAGAAATCCCTTCTCCGTTTCATCTCATCTGTTACGAAACATACACCAACATAACAGTGCAACTCAAAAAGGCTTGTAAACACTAATCAATGGGTCTCCAGTTAGCGCTTACACTTCACTGTATTTAAAATATGTTATCCAACATTTGGCAACCCCATCCCTAAAATAGGAAGCTTACCTTTGAATAACCCAGGAACAAGCTTGTACACAATGTCCTGTAGAGTTTTGTCAGCTCTGGGAAAATAAATGAAAATATAAATAACGCAAGATAGGGCCCAGTTACAGTCTAACATCCTATTGGAAACTTCTTACCTGATGCTGAGCTGTGGACAGGTCTTGTGTACTTGGACATCGCATCTGGGACAGAACTTATTTGTCTCCAGAAAGGCAACTATACATGTCTTGCAAACTTCAGAAGATAAAGGCATATAGTCTTCTATTAGTGAATATTCAAAAGACAAATCTTCACACTACCAGTGTAGTATTTGCATGAAACAAGCTGGACAATGTAATGTGGCTGCCATCCCCTCACACTGATAAAACTTGTCAATAGGTGTTAACCTTTCAATACAAACGTTTTTCAGCTGACCACCCTATTGTTTGTGACAACCCTCTTAACACCCTACTGTGTTTGGTCATTAATAGACAAATAAAACAAACAAAAACATGACACAAAGATGTTTAACATAAAACGCATACTCTGTGGTACATCCCACATGCCTGCATCATTAACAACATAAAATAAAGATACTTACATGAGTGCAAGCACTCCACAATGGTTGTGGCATCAATGAAGTACCCCACACACAGTGGGCATATCAGATTTGGATTTAGATCTGTGATCTTAATATGGTTAGGTTGCATTTTATCCATCCGGAGGGATCTGAAGAGAAAACAAAACCTTTATGTGGATGCTGTTTGAATAAGCCTTATCAAAACTGGTGATAGCGAAATAACATTGCCATAATGTTCATTATTTTTATTTTATCCTAAATTAATTTGTTTTGAGGTCTGTTCCATAGTAACCCTTTAATGGACCATCAGAATTTTTTATAAACTGCATATGCTCTATATCAACAATAAAATATAGATATTCACTCTGAAATAAACAGTTAGAAAATGTAGGGTACAACACAGGTTCTGAAAATTAAATTGCCCCTGTTTGGCCTCATCTCGTGCGTCGGTTCAGTTACTAAATCATGCAGTCTAGAAACAGACCAACAAAGATGGTTTTAATATTAGCACATTTGTGATTCAACCGCAAACTCAAAACATGATTATTGATATATGGGCCTATATGCTCGTATACGAGGGGTAATGACAAAATCTAGACTGAAACACAAAGCAGCCATCTTAAATGCACTGACAGGGTTGTATCAGAGACGAACAAGAGAGGGTCCACATCAGACATCGTGCACTCCTCTGGACGTTACGCTATATAAATGATGTGCACCGGCTTAAATACCTAATACTCACTGATACTTCACTCCTACCTGTTTTGACATGAAAACTTCCCTTTCCTCCCGACGAGGGTCCAGGTAAATTATTTGGACTCGGTTACAATTTGCAGCAGCGCCAGAAAATGGCTTTTTTTCAGCAGCCAGAGGACTGCCCATTGGGGTCACGTGGTATTATTTTTGTCTGCTCTCCAAAGGCAAGGCAATGGTTAAAATATGAGAAAGATTCTATTAAAATTTTTCAGAACATGAAAGAAGTTTCTTTCTTGTAAAATAAAGAAATAATATCACATATAACTTAATTGTTTTAATAATGCCATCCTGGAATGCCACGCCCCCTTAGAATTACCGGAGTTGGAGGGAACGGGAGGGGGTATTTAGATAGAGGAAATCCTGATTTTCTAATCTAGTGTATTGTATAGTTTTTTTATTATTTATTATTTTTTATTATTTATTATTTAATTTATTTGTGCCAATGCCACTGACTTCCAAACCTAATTCGTCTCACTTTGCAAAACAACTCCTGAATGGAAGTTAGCCATCTCCTATTAGCCGTCTCCGCTTTATGCACTTACATTGAAAATAAATTGAGCACCTAGTATAGCACGCATATAACTTTCTTTTAGATATTTGGGGATCATAAATCCAATTGTAGCTGCAACACTGGGTTCAGAACGATATCACGGCCTGCAATTCCATACTTGACCTTTTGGGGGTGCACTTCACTTCGATGAACGGTTAAGACGCCATCTTGATGAGACCCCAAAACTGGTTGCAACAGTTACTAACTAGCGCATCACCATGGGATTGCAAACTTCAAAATAAAAATATCTTCAATGCGTCTCGCGTTGCACACGCCATTTGTACAGAGGGACTCACTAAAAAGTGTTCACTGCAGCCCTTTTTGAGAGCTTATGAGAGCGCTTTGCCTGTAGCTAGATGGCCGGCTGAACGCAGTATCTATGCCAGCTGGTCTGTGTGTGCGCCGCTCCGGAGTTCGGACTGAACCGTGGCCTGTGCGAAGGAAGGGTGGTGACGGCGCAACATGCAATACCTCTGATTTACAACCTAGTAATTCATTTTAATCATTCGATTTTAAGATTTTGAACTGAAGCTGAGCAGTTAACACGATGCTCTTTTGCGTGTAATGCACTTAACTTCACACATTTTGTTGTCTGAAGGGGTCATTTCTAGTTTGATTTCACAACCGTTGCCTCAACATAATTCTAGCAAGACATGTCATCCAACTGTACCAATGTAGCGCCGGTGAGCGCTAGCAAAACGAAGACGAAAAAGAAACATTTCATTGGACAGAAAGTGAAATTATTCCGTGCGAGCGAACCTATTCTCAGCGTTTTAATGTGGGGTGTCAATCATACGGTAAGAATAAGCTTGTGATCACAAACTAGCAAGGTGCTGTTGTATGGCCAAGTCCCTCAAGTGTCTGTTATGTTTTTTTTTTTTGCTGTAGCTATGTTCTTAACCTCATGTAATAACGTTTGTTTGTCAGCCTGGGCTCCTCCGATAAAGCAAGTTTGCTTCGGTGTAAAATCTTGATAAAATGAATCCAGCTTGCGCATGAAGTCAAACGTTAACGTTATCTGTTACTGCTGTGATTTTCTGTGCGAATCGCGTGCTTTTGATGAACGTGATGCGAAATAGTGAGATGTTGAGGATACAGCTTTGTAAGTTGGTTAGCTAAGTGCTGTCCTCTTTTACCAATCATATTTGCGTTTCTCTTACAGTTAGCCGTAGTATTTCGGCTTACTGGCCATTTACGCTCGCTCCATAACCAGACTTGTTTGCATTGCTAGCAATGGAATCATAACCAGTGCTTATTTTTGCAAGCATTTGAGAGCAGGCCTGGGAGGGGTGTGACTGAGTGGGAGCAGCAAGTTGGGTGCCACAACTGCGGCCAGCACGTCTTTTGTCTGAAACGCATCAGTGTGCAGTCGTTGTAAGACCAAGTGGAGACAGACACACCAAGCTTTGACCGCTAACGATCAAGCTTAAATGTGCACTGGCATATGTTTTAGGTATAGAACACTGCACACTTAAACTGATCTGATTTTAATCTATAAATAGAATCGAAAACGTATCAGATGTATTTTTTGGCTGACTTCTTAGCACACATGCACTGATGCACCCTCCTTTTATCACCTCTCTTGGCAGGAACATAACATTATAGAATCGTGCATAAACATTAACATAAAGTTGTAGGTACTCACTCATCAGTCTCATTAGCGGTAATTATGTGACAAAATTGACAAATCATTTATGGTTAAGAGGATGCACACTTTTGCACAAAAAAAAATTAATGTAATTCCCACATTGTAATTTGTCAACAAAAAATGGATGCAAGTGAGATAGCTTTTGCCACAACAAAAACTTGTGATCTTGCCTCCAATGAAGAGGCTCTCCATGTTTTAATCATATTTTGTGCAAGATTTTAGTGTGCATTAAGTATTCTAATAAACCATGAAATTGGCAAACCCATTAACGTGGTAATCAGTGCTGTATATTTAGTACGTGTTGATTGGCAAGTGTTTGCATGGTGCAGTGTTAAGATGTCGGTGATCAGTTTACTGCATAGAGTGTAATTTAACCAAATCTGTGTAACATGACAAGTACTGAAGTTTTCCTCATGCAAACTACATGTGGGTTCCAATTCCCTTAAATATCATTCGAATTACAATAGAATCAGAAAAATTACATTTATTAAACTAAGTTCGGACTGCTTCCTAGATTCAACCATGTTGACGGTTTTGCTCTCAGATCAGACCGATATTACAGAAGTACAAAAGCAATAGTGTTTATCTGGTTAAGGTTCAGATCCCTGGTAGAGGACACAGCCATACATTTCTGCATGGCATTAAAAGATCAAAGGTCAAATAGACTTACTTTGGGATATGGTAACATGAGGCCATAATGATGTGACTGATGACCGTAAAGTTACACTCTACGTGACACTGCATTAACAAGAAAATATGGTCTAGCTAAAACATACAATGTCTTCTTTGATACACAACACATTGACACAGTTGCGGTGCCCGTTGCTATTGACTTTTTATTGTCTTGCTTTCAAGGTTGCGTTCATCCTTGCATGCCTTCATGCCCACATCCGTCTCCTGGATATTTTAATTTGTTCTTAGTTTGAAATGTTCTTTTTCTCCCTTTCCTGGATGTTTACTTGTCATAAATCTGAGAGCAGCTTGGAGCTCAGAAATCAATCAGACTTTTCTAAGTGTCTCGGCAGATAAGATCAGTAACGACGTTGGTTCACTGTCTTTGCCATTTAAGGTCCTAACTGCTGCTGGTAAATACACTCAGTGTATGTGGTGTCTATTAGTGTGAGGATTAGTGTTTTTACCTCTGCCTCGGCCTATTCTGACCTCCCTGCTCCTCCTCCTCTTCTGTTGCAGATCAACGAGTTAAGTAACGTGCCTGTACCAGTAATGTTGATGCCAGATGACTTTAAAGCCTACAGTAAGATCAAAGTGGACAACCACCTATTTAACAAGTAAGTATTTCTGTGTTTTTTGCATGGTAGCGAAATCTCCAAATTGGGCATCTCAATTACTGTTGAAATATCACAGTTCAGACAAGTCCTCTAACTTTCTGTGTTTACACTCCTGTGTCATGGTTGGAGAGTATGTGAATCAGAGTTACAAAGGGTTGAAAAGACAAAGTTTACCAATTCCATAAATGTTCTAAACAACTGGATATTTTACTGCTTGTATCCATATTGAGGCTGTGTTAAAACAATAAAACATTTTTTCTGTGCAAGTCAAAGAATCAAAGTTTGGGCCCACTTTTATGCTAGTCATGCTTAACCTGCTGTATGTAAACCTAATCTGTGTCTGCTCATGTTTAAAAAAAAAATGTTTCTACCCATTTTACCTCAGAGAAAACCTACCCAGCCGCTTTAAGTTCAAAGAGTACTGCCCAATGGTGTTCCGCAATCTGAGAGAGAGGTTCTGCATTGATGACCAGGACTACCAGGTGAGTAGTACGCCTCTCTAGCATTACGTGTTGGAGGGACAGAAATGGATCGGAAAGACAATGATCTGTAAACCAAAAGTTATATCCAGAAATATCGGAATATGGCTAAAGTTGAAACAATGGAATCATGCTAATTTCTTAAAGAAAAAACTGTAGAGGGTGTTTTTAACAATTTTGTATTGACTATGCATTTGCTTGTCTTTCATCTGCTGTGAAGCGGAAACTCAGGGAAATATTAAGCCCTTATTTTGTATGAGTCAAAAAAGGGATATTATTTTTCTTTGATCTTTGATTATCTGTCTCTCATGGATCAGAACTCTCTAACGAGGAGCGCCCCCCTGAACAGCGACTCTCAGGGTCGCTTTGGCAACCGCTTCCTTTCCAGCTATGACCACCGCTTTGTCATCAAGACGGTGTCCAGCGAGGACATTGCTGAGATGCACAACATCCTCAAAAAATACCACCAGGTATCAAACGCAACTTAAAAAGTACACATTTTGACTGATTTCTTCAGACCTTATACAGACTGATTAACAAAGTTCTCTTATTCTTATTTTTAATTTCTGATTACCCTTATGTGACTCTACCACTCACTGTATTTATTCATTTCTCTTCCTACTTCTTCCCTTGCTCACTCCAGTTTATTGTGGAGTGTCATGGCAGTACACTGCTCCCACAGTTCCTGGGCATGTACAGGTTGACTGTGGATGGCATGGAGACCTACATGGTGGTGACCCGGAATGTATTCAGCCACCGCCTAACCGTTCACCGCAAGTACGATTTGAAGGTAGGTCCCCCATTTAATACACGTGCTCTGCGCACTACAACCTGACTTGTAACGTAAGTAAAGCAATACAAGGCATATTCTGCTGGAACAACATTATTTTCTATACCCACAAAGGTACAGTGATGGATGCATTGTTATTATTGTTATTATTATATAGATACATACTGTATAATATATACATATATATATATATATAATTTTTTTTTTTTCTCCCATATCTCACGGAAAGGCTTTGTTTTGTTTTTTTAATTCAACACCTAGACAAAAGCCAAGAGCTCAGTTGATGAAGCCTAGTCTGACTTTTAATTCCTTGGCAGAAACACTGAGCAAGGTGTGTTAAAGGTGTACAGACACTTACAGCACAAAACATTTCAATATACACAGGATATGATATTTTATAATATCCATTATGCCATACTCCAAGATGAGCACTTCAAAAGCCAATATTTTAGAATGAACTTGGGTTGAGAGCAGATATATCATTGTGGTTTTCAAGGGGGCACCCTCCATCTCGGATGTTTAGTTAATTTGAGCTCACGACACCTCCAGCTGGCTTAACGGTGAGCAATGACATCTCAGAGCCACCCCCCTCTATATCTGCTCTAGGCACGGCCAGATAGTAAAAAGTTGTTTATTACGCTGAGAGATATCCCTATAACTATACCAATTACCTATTCCTGAAGGCGATGTCTGCCAATTCTGCAGGGATACTTACCACTTGAAAAGACGATAATCTTTCCCTAATCTGTTCCTTCAGGCTTGGTATATGACGCTCTGCAGATATCCCTATACCTATCCCTATTCCCTATTCTTGCAGGCGCTTTCTGCCAACTCTGCAGGGATACTTACCACCTGAAAAGAAAATAATCTTTCCCTACTCTGTTTCTGCAGGCTTGGTAAATGACGCTCTGCAGGAAAGACTTACCTTTTATACCTTTGTCCTGAGATTAAACACATTTTTATGGTTTTTCAACGTGATGTTCTTTACTTTTGTGCCCATATAGGATCCTTCCTTTTCAGTCACAGCCACTGGCTACTTCTTTCTGCTATATCTGATATAGCTTTTATGGTCTGGCGCAATTCTTTGCCGCAGG
>JAVQIZ010175894.1:0-29992 GCA_036023535.2 Galaxias brevipinnis | reverse complement strand
CTTTCGGCTAGCTAACTTTGGATCACTTATTTCAAAGCACAGAAGCGTGAGTTGTCCTAACCTGCTGCTGTTTTGCAGTATAGCTGTCATAATCTATCATTTTTGTGACTTTTGACTAGCTAACGTTTTAGACTCAATGGAAATATCGTTAACTCATTATCCAAATTATGATGGTTAGCGGCCCTGCTGTTGAATGCATAGGGGAAACGCTTGATACATGTTATATTAGCCAGTGCTGTGTCCAATTCAAGTCACCAGAATTATTGTATTTGAACGTTAAACAAATACAACTTAACTCACATTCACTATGCAGTGTGTCAGGGTTCAGAAAAGGGGGGTCACAATATTTAAGCTTTGCATTGTGCTTATTAAAATAGTTTCCATGACTTCATAACTAATGGGAAGAAATAGAGCTGCAGCTGTAGCAAAACATCCAAATGAGAAAGCTTAGTCTCGTGCAGAGAGAAACACAGAGACACAGAAACAGTGGCTACTACTATCTGCTTCTCAGCCTTGAGAGTCTTGGGAGGACAGGTGCATTATCTATGAGAGAGGCTAGAGTAGGGAGGGTTCCTCCACAGGCGACTTCAAAGGACCGTGTTGCCAAGGGGCTTGGACAAGCCCAGTGCACCAACAAGTCTAAACTAAGTGCACCATCCCCACCTAGTCTTGCACAGACATTATCAAACACACCCAAATCTGACTATAAGTTGAATGTGCGTACTTTGATCTGTCTGGCATGGGCGATGGTGGTTGCAGCTAACTGCTTGCAGACTGCGATTTCTTGACCTAGTGTCAGCCCTCGGTACCGTTGTAATTTGTGTGTATCATCGCAGAGTTTTTTATTAAAGCTTCATTGAACTGAGAGAAGTAGTCTGTCCTTCAGAATCCACGAACGCGACAAATTGGTGATTCTGAAGGAACGGACGACTGGAAATAAGGGAACCAGGTCCTAAGGACCAGTGACCAGCAACCTCCAGTCAATCCTCCAGATACTCACAGAACCGCGGCAACTAAAAAAGGTAAGCAGAAACCTGTTGTTAATAAACTAAATTCTGCATAGGTAGAAATAGGCTCTAGTCTGTCAGTGTTTGGGGGAGAGAACAGAGGTAAACCAAATTTAAGTGTTATCAAATCATGAAATTCCTTTAATAAACATGTATCAATAATTACATAATAATTGAATAAACTGGCAAGGATCTGCAATGAAGTGTGAAAAAAAAAAATGCATGCTGTAGGTTAGGCGGCCTAGGATCCAAAAGTCGATGAGTTTGCTGGCTCAACTTTGACCGAGTCAAATGTTAAAAGCTTAAAGGTACTCTGCCTGATTGTTGAATCAAAATGAAATTGTTGAGTGGAGTGTCAAGTTAAACAGATAGATTATTGAAAGTGGAAGTGCGAATTTGGAAGTGAGTGGTCGTGTGTATGAGTGAATAGTAATAGAAGGAAATAGTAAGTAAAATTGTGAGTGGGTTGACCCTGTGGGGCATACTCACACATGAGTTGTTGACTGGTCGGCGCATGCCGGGACCCATGTGGGAACCAGGGCATGTGCCCTCGTTGGACGTGTGGCAAATAGAGACTGACGACTGTATGCGCGCACTGACCTATCCCTAGTTTTGTCCACACAGGTCCAAAGGGCGAACCGAGCTGCAGCTGCTGCAGTGACCCCTCCTGATCCTGCCAAGGTAAGCGTCGGTGATTGGGTGAGAGTGAAAGTCCACAAACGAAAGTGGGCCGAGCCTAGGTGGACCGGACCGTGGGATGTCACAGGGAAGTCCTCCCACAGCGTTCAGGTGAGAAACAAAGCAGGACCAATTTGGCACCACCTCACACATTGTGCACCCGCCGAAGCACCTTCTCGACCTTATCCACCAAACCCTGGCAGCACATCACCCCCACTCTCATGCACCTTCACTGGCTCCCTGTCAAGTTCCGTATCACCTATAAAATCCTCCTCCTCGCATACAAATCCCTTCACAGCCTGTCCCCACAATATATCTCTGACCTCCTACTCCCCTACATCCCCTCCCGGAATCTCAGGTCTTCAACTAGGGAACTGCTCTCCATCCCTCACACCAGGCTACAGACATATGGGGGCAGAGCATTCAGTGTGGCTGCCCCCACCAGTTGGAACACCCTCCCCCTTGAGATCCGTAACGCAGAGTCCCTGGACACTTTTAAAAAACCTCTTAAAACATATATGTTCTGTCAGGCTTTTAGCTCCTCCTAACCTCCTTTTATTGTTGTTGCCTACTAATTTTAATATGCATTGTAAAGTGTCCTTGGGCTTTAGAAAGGCACTCTTAAATTAAAGTTATTATTATTATTGCCTCATGACCATTGGAATGCAATGCTAGATCGTTCTACATCGATCTATCTATGCCAGTTAAACTCCCTATACGACAAATTTGACTGTGTGTAACTGTTTGTTAGTTCTTTCAAAAACAATGTAAAACTCTTTAAACACTGTTTAACTCAAATTCTGAATGTTAACAATAAATCATCTAAAAAGTACAAACTGATAGATTTTTTTTCTGCATACTGAGGATTAAAAAATATTGCTCAATGCTCAATGTAGAGCCTATCAAGCAAAATTGGTATTATGTACCCTAATGAGAACCAACTTGCAATTGTATTCTTTTATAGTTTAATAAAAATCTGTCAACTGCTTCTAGCTTTAAGAATGTTGTGAACAAACCCAAGGTTTTTTAAATGATTCGTAAGCAAAATATGGGAAAGGTTCTAATTTGGACTTAATGCTAGTATCTTCTAAATGATAGTGAATAACTGTCGTTGCCTTTGTCAAAAATACATTTAGATATGCAAAAAGGGCAAACGTTTAACATCATTCTCTTGAACTTCGCAAAATTAACGTAAACTTGGCGTGACATAAACAACATAAATGTACTAGAGTCAAGTAATGCTGACAAGTCTGAACACGACGGGGACATTTTTTGTTTACATGCATATGTGATATGTGCCACACCTTTCGCTCAGAGAGAAGAAAGATGCAGTTTGTGTGTGTGTGTGTGTGTGTGTGTGTGTGTGTGTGTATGTGTATGTGTGTGTGAGAGAGAGAGAGCGTGTGTGCCATTAGAATGTGCGTTTGCGTGCACGCGAGTAGGAGGTTGTGATTGAGTCTATTGAATAATGCAAAAATGACTGAAAATGACAACGAGCGTTTGCAAGGTAATTTCCCCGATAGATGGTGCTGTTGCACATTACTCTGTGAATGCTATCTATCCTTTAAGAGCTTGCCCTTTCCTCCGGAAACAATCACTCGTCTATGCTTGTTTCTGCAAATACTCTACCAATATGTAAGTAAAGCTCTATGCTAATTTTATGCTATTTAACCTTGTTTAAGAAACGTTCAACGTTAAAGTAATTCAAATGTTCAAAATGTGTTTACGAATCTACACATTTGGCATCAAGGGAATAAACGGGAGAGGTATGGCATAAATGAGCTAGCAAGCTAGCTAGCTAGCACTAACGTGTGCGCAATGGTGTAACGTTACTACGCGCGAGCTAGTTCCAATTACAATAAAGGTTGAAATTGAATAAAGCGGTGCAGATGCTGCTATAATTGTTGAAAGCCTTCCCTGCAGCCAACGTCGTTCTATTATTATTATTATTTTGTTTTTTTTTCATTAAATAACTTAATAAACGTTGGCCTAACGTTAGTTTCCTCGTTGATGGCTTGGTTTAACTTACGTTCGTGACGTAGTGCAGGCATACCTCTTTTATTGTTTAGCATAACTAAGTGCTTTTTTGTATATCTTTTTGTGTGTGTGTAGGAGTCTACTAAATAAGCCCAAGTCTGAAATGACTCCCGAGGAGCTGCAGAAAAGAGAGGAGGAGGAATTTAATACGGGACCATTGTCTGTGCTTACACAATCTGTGAAAAGCAACACTCAAGTCCTTATCAATTGTCGCAACAACAAGAAGCTGCTGGGACGCGTGAAAGCCTTTGACAGGTATTTCACAAACATTTTTACCCAAACGTGACAATCAATCCAATGATAGATGCAGAGCTTGCATAATTAAATATTTTTTGGGGTATGTTATTGCTGACTATACTTTTTTAAATTGCAAACATTGTTTTTTTGTGTGTGTGTGAACCATTATGATTGGTTGGCTTCTTTCCTCAAACCAGGCACTGCAACATGGTGTTGGAGAATGTAAAGGAGATGTGGACTGAAGTTCCAAAGAGTGGCAAGGGCAAGAAGAAATCAAAGCCTGTGAACAAAGACCGCTACATCTCAAAAATGTTCCTAAGAGGAGACTCTGTCATTGTCGTTCTAAAGAACCCTCTCATCACAGGGAAATAAACAGCTGCCATACTGCTCCAGGAAAAGTAGTTGTTGACGGTTTTAGTTTTTTTTTCTTTTCTTTTTTTTACATAATACCCCATCAGCATAATTTTCTAATGTGTAGTTAAGATCCATGTAGATTCCTTATCTATTTGCATAAACAAATCAAAGTGGTTATCAAAAAATTGTCACAAAGGTTTGAGGAAATCAGTGTGGGACAAATATTGTGGTGCAATCAAACCGGTTAACTATAAAACAAGACCTATATAAGTTGTATCCAGATGTAAAACTTATGTGACAACAATTCAGCCAATGCTTTAGAAAGAGACCAATTTTTTAAAACCAGGAGTCTCTATCAGTTGGGCATATATGGTCATCCGAGTTTAAAGTTGTGTACCATAATTGTGCACATAGTCCTGATGAGATTTACATTTGTCAATCCTTTGCGATCTCACATGTTGTTCATTGACTAAAACTCAATGCGGGTGTTTTTTTATTGCTTGTATTTTTCACACTTTTACTTGAGTCTTTAATAAATAATACACTATATAGCTACCGTTGTTGTCTTTAAACCCCGCACGGTCATCCGTCAAGACCAAACCAGTGATAATGTTGTTGCCATGCCGTTTTTCTAATACCTTAGACTGCTGCGTTTTAAGTTTTCTAATGCCCTCTAGTGAGAAAATACTCTTACTGTTTGTTTTCAATATTTAGACCTGGTGGAAATCTAAGAATATATTATTTTGTGTAAGAAACATGGCTATTTTATTTCCGAGTGCGTGTTATTTTTTTTTATCTGAAATTATAAAAGTTATTTTGATTGACCGACTTTCCCACCACATACCATATTTTCCTTTTCATCCTTAAGGTAATTTTGGGTTTTGATAATTGGATAAGCACATGTTTCTATGAAATATAATCAGCCACATCCATGATATGAGTAAAGTAAAGAGCGAAATGATTTGGACGAGGGTCTGTTTACAGTAACCAATGCCACCTCCCCTTGAACCAGGAAATTGTCGTTCTGTATATGCAGTCCATTACATTCCGCGCAATTGAACACAGCCCTATTTGGGTGTCAGATTAGTGCATGTGTGTTTTTTAACTATCCAATTGTTGTATCTATGTTTTCTACTTTTTTAAGACGTCCTTCGATCCTAGACCAAATATTTCGTCTGAAACAGAAGGATTCGTAGCCCAGCCGAACAATGAGGTAAGGGCGTGAAAATCTGATTTAAGAACGTTCTGTTTGGATACATAAATGTTACAATGTAGCTTCCGCTCAAACGACAGTTAATTTTCACTATAATTTCTTTCTTAAGATCTAAGCATCAGTCCAGCTTTCTACGCTTTGCTATTGACAGTTCATAACAAAGGGTACTTGCCAGTGATTTATTGAAGAAAAAATCGGATTTGGTACAGGATACCAGTAATATGTACAATTGTGCATAGTGCAAGTGAAAATAAAATGTGACTGTCTACTGTATCAGTACAGTGTTTAAATTGTTCCACCTATGCACCATGCTTGCACATCTTATTGCTAAAGAGGTAGGCTGTAGGCTATACACTACTTTTCTCAAAGGGGGAGAATAGGCTACTGTATAGCCTGGAAGAGATTATGGTACTGTATGCTAGGCTATGTTGCTTGTATACTTCAAGCTTGCATTCCATTTTAATGATTCTCTGCTTAACCACCAAGTTGTAGGATACATTTTTGTTTTGAGGTTAGACCCATTCGTTCGTTTGTTTTTATCTTCTTTATTTTCATATTTTCCTTTCTTTTGCTTATATTTGTATTTTCAATAATATTGTATAACTAATTAAAATGTACCAAGTATGAGGTCTAGACTATTATAATGCATATGCAATTGAATTAAAATAAGTGAATTAAAAATATTTAAGTCGCTAACACGATTTTCTGACCACAAACCACACTAGCCCATAGTGAGAAGTCGGCCGGCTCACGATTCTCTGTGAGTCCTGAGTAGTTCCGTTTTTTATACACGAAAAGTGCTGTAAAACTGCTGCAGAAATTATGTCCGAAATACATCAGGCTCCTTAAATTGTTGCTTTAATTGGGGCCACATTGGCTTTCATATCAAGACACAAAAGGGGAATTGGCTAGAGAGGAAGCTTCTGTGACATAAACGGATATTAACATAGCCTACTATTTGAGTGAGCTGGGGAGGCTTGCAGCAAGTGGCGGTCCAAACTAAGGCACAATAAGACATGAGCACGCAGTGAGTGACTCAGGGTTTTGTCACATTTCTTGCAACAGCACACAACTGACATCTAGCATTTTAACGTGGGACTTTATATTCTAGTTTACTGCTGGCCCCTCCCGGTTAGCTATTGCAATTGAGTAAATAAAGATTTTGACTATATTCAAACAAAAGTGTCTGCTTTTTGTCTCATTACAGTAAAGGGAATCTTGCGTTAATTTCACAGGCCTAGTGATGTATTCATTATTTTATTAATTACAGGCAGTATGATACTGCAAGCAAGTATTTGCATTGTACAGTTGACTGAGGAGCCTAGATCTGTAACACATTGCAGATGGATCAAATTTTAGGCTCCATACTGAGGCATCAGTCTTGACAGTTTTTGCTTTTCAGAGCCAAGAAAATAGTTGTATATGGCTTCCTCTCTTCACTTTTAGTGCTGTAGCTGGATAACTCTAGGACAGAGTAGCGTATATGGCAATGCACACACTGTTTAAAATAGTTTTCTTAGTCGTTTGTTATATGTTTCTTCATATATTGCATGTTTTTTCTTTTGACATACTGTAATTTCCTGGCACAAGTAACAGTAAATGGAACGGAACAACGGATAAAGCACAGAAGCAATAGACAAACTTGGATGTCCCATGAACTAGGCAGTTAGCTGTAATCATAAAATTTACCATATAAGTGTTTTCTTTGTAGCACTGCTCTACCTGCTTTTGTTGATACCGGATGTAGATGTGGTTTGTGTGATCTGATTGTCTATGCACATATTTTCTTAACTTTGACAAGTCAGTTACAGAACAGAACACAGTCAACTTTCACTCAAGCTGAACAAAACACTTGATAACACTGATTGCGGTCCCTCCGGGAAGCTACAAAGGCTTTTAACTAAAGAAATGGTACTACCAATACATTATTGAATAACCTAATCACATCAACACATGCTCAGCCTAGCATAGCCCACAGTTATCTGTCTATGTCTCCAATAGCTTTTTAAACTATAATCTTGTACACTGCATGTTTGTAGCCAATTGTCTGTCTGATTGTCTATCATCCAATGAAGTTAGGCTGCTAGACACCATTCAGGATAGTGTCTGATGGTATAAAAGTGTCTGTTAAAACAGGGTATGTTTGGATGACTCTGTGTGTGCACTGTGTCGTCTGTCTTTGTCTGCTTAGTTGCTTTCATGTTTGTGAGGGTTTTGGCTGCGCTGGTGTGCCCATTTCCTGTCTGCTCTTAAAAAGAAACAAAGCAACAAAATCGTGTGAATGCAATGATAAGCTAATACTCTCTCTCTCTCTCTCTCTCTCTCTCTCTCTCTCTCTCTCTCTCTCGCTCTGTTCCTGGACCCATGCAGTTGGCCTTGTACTCAATCTATCGACATTCAAGATAATGCAACACTAGTTTCAAATTTAAATAAAAAAGTGTAGTGAAACTAAATGTTAATGTCACTGCAGTTTGTGACACAAGTGTAACTGCGTGCTACTCTCCGGGGTTCTAACTGGAGGTTAGCGCCAGTTTATTTATAGATGCAAGATTTGTGTGTGTGTGTGTGTGTGTGTGTGTGTGAAGTTGTGTGAGTGAGTATATATCTATTATTTGTAAAATATCGACATAGAAGCTTGCTTCACAGTTTCTCGCCTACCAGCATGCTCAGGCCAGGCCAGAGTTAAAACAGAACCATGTGTTCTATAAACAAAGCTCTTTAGTCTTCATACATACAGACACAACTACCAGAAAGATAGGAATAGAATATGACACAGAGAATGAGTTGCTGTAAGGGGTGAGCAAATTTGATGCGTGTTCAATAAAAAAATGGGAGCATGAAGATTAAATTAGAATAGAGTGGGAGGGTGACATGAAGAAATATAACAGAGTAAGCAAAAAGGAAGGTTAAGGTGGTTAGAGTGAAGCAATGCAGAATGAGATACGGATGTGGGGAGGAGGAAAAGAAGACAGTTCATTCTCAAGAGACAAAGAGCAAGTGAGGGAGGAATACGCCGTTCAAAGTAATAGGAAAAAGCTAATGGACAGTGTTAAAAAAAGTAGGCGATAGTGCTGTAAGATTTGGCATTCTAGTAGGCCTACAGAAGACATGGGGTAAGTATAGGTTGTGTCATCCAGTCCAGTGCCATGCTGCATTGTCAACCTGGTGAAGAATGTTGAATCTACACCCTCTACCTTAATGTAATACGGAACACGTTTTCCCGTTTCATATTTCACTTTTGATCTACTGCTGCTCAAATATAAAAGTTAGTAAATCCTCTCTTTGTTCTACTTTTCAAGCTGTAGGCCTATAGTGACAGCGACTTGTAAAGAAAACAAAAGTGAGGTGAAAATAGTGAGCTTCGAACACATGCTTTTATGCCATAATGTAATTGTGTATTACAACTTTGCAAATCAGAGAAATGTTTCACTTTGATCAAGCAAATAGACTAATTTACAATATGACAATAGCTACTGAATTGTAGAGCTGTATTGCAATGCTTTTGTGTTTTACTTTTGACATATTTTATGTGTTCTTTAGCTTGCATGATGCTTATGTTCCTGTATGTGAGTGTTTTATGTGTTGCTTTTGTGCATTTGCATTTCAATTCAGACTCAGGTCAGGTTGTTCCACTCCATATTAGGCAGTAATGTCATCAGGAAGTTACCAGAGAGCCCTTTCTCAACAATTTTAGATTTGACTAACCTAAGACAAATCTATTGAAGAGCTTTTTTCACACTGTCCACACACATTGTGGTGAGATTATAGATCACACATTAACTAAATGTTTGCACTAGCTGAACATACAATAAAACCAGTTAGCTTCAGCAGCAGTATATGGAATGTCAAAGTAGTGTTTGTAGTCCGTATGTACCATATGTACTACATACGGAGGCTTTACATGTATATAATGTATGTTGATGCTCTAGTCTATACCTCACTCGCAAATGGAGTGGATGGGATGCTACGTCAATATGCTGCTTGAAATCAAATCCACTATACTGTCTTCTTTGCATACTTAATTGTACAAAAAGGTTGTGCCATTTCCCTTGCCTGTTAAAACAAATAAGTAAACTTGCCATTTAAATAAATAAAGTATCTTCATCTCTACCTCTTCTCCTCATTCTTTCTTATGCACCTCTCCCTTCACTTTGACATACATTTTGTTTCCCCATCTTTTCTCACTGTTCCCCCATTATATGGCTCTTTCACTCGTCTAACCTCTACCACCCCATATCTTCCCTTGCTGCCCCTGTTTGCCAGTGAGTCCGGTATCTGCCAGGCACGGGCCACGGTCATGCTGTACGATGATGCCAACAAGCGTTGGCTTCCGGCCGGGTCAGGGGGCCAAGCCTTCAGCAGGGTCCAGATCTACCACAACCCTGTGGCCAACACCTTTAGGGTGGTGGGTCGTAAGATGCAGGCTGACCAGCAGGTAAACACAAAGCAGCATAGACTGCTATTTTGCGTCCGCATTTTAAAGTGTACTTTGTTTAATGTTCCTTTTTCTCCGTCTCTCTCGAATACTCAACATCAGTTGAGGTTTACCATATGTACACATCAGTTGTGTGTATGAGTGTGTAGGTGTGTCTGTCAGTGTATGATCGCGTGCCCTTCACACAGCTTTAAATAGTGTGTGAGGACAATATAATTGTTTGACCACCAGATCTGTGTGCTCTTGTTGTGTCTCATTTTGAAATAAACATGTCTGTGAAGTTTCCATGCCAGCTCTTTCAGCCTGCTGAGGTTGGTTTCACTGATATAGCTGGGGTTAGTTTCTCATGTCTCTTCCTTTTTCTCACCAGCTTCCTCATCTTGTTGTTGTGTACTATGAGACTGTAGATCCTCACCTCAAGTACCTTCCTCTAAATAGCAAAAAGGCCATGGGGGTAGTGAGAGCAGAAATGTGTTTCCCACAACTACTTAGCTTGAGTGTTATCTTGGATTTCTGTTTTGCTTTTATGTGCTTTTGGAGACAAGTGTGATACCTAATACTGTCTGTCCTTTTGAGAAATATAATCTCATAAACTCCTCAATTGTGCTCTATCTTTCTGTTACTTCATCTTCTCTTCCCCCTAGGTGGTAATTAATTGTCCAATTGTCAAAGGCCTTAAGTACAACCAAGCCACACCCAACTTCCACCAGTGGCGAGACGCCCGTCAGGTGTGGGGCCTAAACTTTGGCAGCAAGGAGGATGCAACCCTGTTTGCCAATGGCATGATGCACGCACTGGAGGTTGTCAGCGCACTCGCAGACTCGGGTAAACGCAATGCACAGCGACAATGAGCTTTTACATTTACTTCGGCCCATGTTAATTCAGGCTGAAATCATAACCCCCTCGCCATTGAAATCCAATTTTATATGAAATGAGTGCTGCGTTTGTGGTATCAAGGAAGGCTTTGTTTCACATCTGCCTAAACACTTCTCTCTTCAGGTTACTCGTCTCTACCCCGCCCTGCCCAGAATGGGCCCTCCCCAGAGGAAATAGAACACCAGAGAAGGTACAGGAGCTGTAGCATCGGGAAGCTGGGCTCTATAGATACTGGCTACAGCTGAGCACAAGTTGTTTGCATCCATTTAGTATCTCTTCAATCCACCTTGGCAAACTCGTCCAAAAAAAGTGCAGACTAAATATTATTTTAAGAAGAGCCAGAGCTAAGAGTTCTGTCAGACAGGTACTTAGTCTCTCTGACTGTGCGATCCTACTACTAGCAGCGGTAATCAGATCAGTCCAATGAGATCTGTTGGCTGAAAGTGGTAACGAGACACGGCACTTTCCAGATATAAAAAGACTAAGGTTGAGAACACACACACATACAGATGTGTGGTTTAAATCAAATCCAATCAAATGTATTTGTATAGCACATTTCATACACATAGGCCATTCAGAAATTAAATTGCTAAGAAGGAACAATTCAGCCAAATGCAACCAAGAACATATACGTTTTTAAACGTGAATAGTGCATTGTGCTTTCCTGTAAGATCCTACTTCAACCGCTCACATCTTCCGAGGCCACAATGCAAGTCGTCAGTAGATTAGGGTGCAGTGTCTATAATAGTGCTTTCGCTTGTTGTGTAAGAACTGTGGAGTAATGTCAGGAATCTGTTTGGGATAAAAGTTAAGGTTAAGGGATAGGCACGAATGTAGGGTGAGATTTCATTAATACTAAATTGATATTTATAACCTATATAGACCTACTTATCATTTAAGGCAGACTTTCCACCTTTTAGCATAATGTTCATTGTTCATGTTCATTGTTAATATATTGCAAAGCTTGGTAAGTCCCTTTTTGTGTGTGTGACTTTCCCTACTCTTCCTTTACTGGCCATTTAGTAGATATATATATTAAGTTTTTATTTAATTGCCAGGATATAGTCTACACTCACAATTAACATAACAAATATGTAGTCCAATAGAGTAACATAATTTTAATATTTTTTGATGGGAGGTTATGTTATGTTGAGCTGCCCTCATGGACCAAATTTTGTTAACATATGCATTATATACCATTTAGTGTGGGGTATTGTGTTTGTTCTGTGCATGCACTCTTTCATGTGCTGTCCTATTCTCTGTTTATAGGCTGGAGCAACAGAGACTAGAGCAGCAGGAGAGGGAGCGTCTAGAGAGAGAGAGGCAGCCCACCTCCCCTCCAGCTGCCCCTGGGGGTCCCCCACCTCCTCCAGGACCACCCCCACCACCAGCTGCTGGTCCTCCGCCCGCACCCTCTGGGGGGCCAGGGCCCCCTCCACCACCGGGACCCCCACCTCCCAGCGGAGCTAATGCCCCTCCTGCGCCACCTAATGCAGGGGGAGGGGGAGGGGGTGGAGCAGGGGATGGAGGAGGAGGAGGGGGACTTGGCGGTGCTGGTGGGCTGGCTGCAGCACTGGCAGGGGCCAAACTACGCAAAGTGACTAATGTATGTTTAGAATAGAATTCGAGTAGGCAGTGTTACTTTTCTTAGATTTTTTAAATGTATGATGATTGTCATTTGCTCTAGATTTATTTCATGACTCAATACTTTTTTCAACTTCATGCAGAAAATTCATGGTTTCGAACAGGTTATTTTATTACAGGTTTGGTAATGTGAGGTCTCTTAATCCATCTGATTTGTCACTGTGCTGTTTGCAGGAAGAGGGCAGTGCAGCTTCCGTTCCTGCTAAGGCAGCCCCAGCACCATCAGGAGGTGGTGGAGGAGGGGGTGGTGGCGGAGGAGGTCTCATGGGAGAGATGAGTGCTATTCTCGCCAGACGGTGATTTCACACTTCAGACGTGTCACACTTATGTCACACAGTTATGGCTACTTAAGCATGTGTAACTGCTGAGGCTTAACGTCTTTTTGTGCGTTTTTTGTGTTGTTTGCCTTCTTATGCAGGAGGAAAGTTTCAGATTTTCCAGCTGCAAAGAAGGATGAACCTGGCAACGTAAGTCCTGTTTCAGCAATGTCTTCATAAAAAGGATTGCTCACAAAATCATCCAAGATGTGGAGGTTTTTTCTATAATCAATTTGTTTATTATCTATTCAACATGTGGAGATAATTTTTTTAATTTGGAGTTTAAATTATAGCTAATTTATATTACAGATTCAAACTCATGTACATGTACAAGTCTGTACTTTTTATGTCAATTTCAGTTATATGAAAAACAGCCTAACTTAATTTTATACATTGTTATGCCACTATCTGCTTTCCTACAGGACGATTCAGATTCTTCAGGTTCGAAGGGAGGTAAGGCTAGTCTCTAATTTCACAGATTCTTCCAAAGTTTCACTTGTTGCAATTTGTATTTGTAATCTACCAAAAGTGCTAATATATACTGTTATATTATCCCCAGATACCCTCAGAAGACCATGGGAAAAATCTGCCACTCTGCCCAGGTAAGAAATTGATTGCAGTATTGAGGTTGGTCCACCAGGAAACTAAACTTACCCCCAATAAAAATATTTTCAGTGTTTTCTGATTAGACATTGTTCCATCTTATCTCAGAGTCTCTCTCAATAAAATGCAAGTTTTAGAGGTGTATTTGTCTCAAAACAGGCAACACTCTTCTACAAGCAACCAGGAGTCCATTGTCAATCCCACTCCTACCCTTCCAGCCCCCCCTAGCCCCTCATCCAACCCTGTCCCCAGGTATCCCTCGTCTCTCTTGTCCTTGCCTTTTTCTCCTCGCCTGTATACTTTCCTCTTGTCCCAAAATGGCACACTGTCCCATGACCCCCGCCAAGCAGAGAATATCACTGCAAACACCCATTGGTTGCTAAAATTACTGGAGTGACTGCAGGAATCATGGTTTTACAATTAAATCTAGGACCAGCACAGCAAATGTTTTTATTTTATTTTACCAAGCCAATAGTGGCAGCACTGCTGGCATTTCCATGATATCTTTGGCATATCGCCCTTTCAATGCCTGAAGTTACAAAACACCCTTGCTATTCTTAATTATCCTTCTAATTTTCTTTTCTCCAACTCCAAGGATGAAGCCGGTGAGCAACAACTCGGATGGTGCAGGATGTGAAGAAACGGATATGGAGCGAATCAAGCAGGCATGCCTCCTTACTTCCTCTCTAGATCATTAAATAGACTCCGGCATTGACATTTTGAGAACTGCGTACTGACCAACATCTTTTACAAAAGTTTGTACTTATCAGAATTTGAAAGATTGTTATTGGACATGGCCACTATTTTCCATCATCCCCCCTTAACTAGTTTCAAGAAACCCTGGGCACCTTTTTTTTTTAAACTTTTTTTTTTAAACTTTTGCTAGTTTAGCAATATTCTGTTTCTTAGTTTAAGTTCTTATACTGTGTTTTTTGTTTGTGAAGGACATCCTTGAAGAAGTCAGAAAAGAGCTCCATAAAGTAAAAGATGAAATTATTGGTGGTGAGTCCTATTTCTGTTGTTTTATCTAATTGAGGAACAGTGCATTCATTGTATATTACATGTGCAATCAATGATCCATTCCTTTTTAGCATTTATCCAGGAGCTGCAAAGAAGGGGCCCTCTGTAGTCTCTCTTTTCATCCCTACCCACCGGGGGAGCCTCAGAAGATACTGAAAAAAAAGAGACAGACAGGAAAGAGAGCCATACAAATTGATGTGATGGTCAATATCATTTCCAGGCTGCCTGTTTTTACCCGTCAGCAATATGTTACATACATTCATACAATACAATACATTTCAGATTGTACCTAATTTTCTCATTCTATCAATTGTTATTTTCTTGATTTCTTAATTTGCTTAAATGTTCTGTTTTGTTACCATTCCTATTGTTTAATTGGCCATATCTTCTGTGCCCTTCCCCACTTAACCACCACTGCCTGTGCTTCTCCTCATCCTTCTCATCCCCTCAGTCAACTCCCCACTTGTACCTAATCAAAGTTTTATTTCTGGCCTTATCTGTCACTAGTACTGATGATTCAGGGAATACATTAGGTTAATCAACATTTCATTAATCTGAAATCAAATGTACAAGTCTTAAGCCAACAAAATGTGGGAATATTGTTATTGTAAATTAAGTATTTGTCGATGCAATGTATATTTTTGTAAGGTGCTGCATTGTTTGGCCACAGCAAGGCACTGTGTGAACATCAGAAGCATTTATTTGAGTCTTGAATAACCACTAGCAGTTGGAAAAAGTACATTGCTTAGGTTGCAATAAAGTGGAAGATTTTGTTTATATTTTGGCTTGCAATTGTTATAAATCCGAGTTGCCTATCTTGTTATCAGTCTTTCTACACCAATCAAGTTTTAACCTCAGGGACAAGAAGTCATTGATAATCAACATACACTCTAGGCCTCTAATCACCTGGTTCTTAAAGCAGACACTTTTATTTCCCCTAGCTATTAGATGAGCAACTGACCTTTAAATAAACACACAGCCAATTTGATTGTTGAAGAATGGAGTCTCAATTTGCCCTTTATTTGCAACTGGAATGCTGTGGAACCTACCCTCATCATTATAAACAGACAGGGGGTAGGGGACAAATTGTGGTATAAACTTGCTGCAGTGCAGGAAACTGCTACCAATGTAAAACTATTTGATCAACATTTGAATGCACAGCAACTTTAAACTTAGGAGACTTGTCTTTTCATGCAACTCTGCCTCCCATCTCTCAGCAATCCTACAAAGTACAGATGTGTACATTTGTTTTTAAGAAGGATATCTTAGTATGTTTATGTTTCTATTATATTTACTGTGGATATATCTATGGAAGTTATCTGTGATTTATTTTTTAATAAATTATAAATGTTCATTTGAATTTATAGAAAGTTATTTTTTCTATTAGACCAATTGATTTTTACACAGGTGTTTCAGAATGCCGTGAACACACTGGATATCTTTTTGGTTAAATACAGCTGCCTCTTGTTTTAAACGATTGTCTTTTGTCTCTTCTTTCAACACTGACTGACCTGCTTGGGTTTTTATTGTGGACTCTACCAAACCTGTGGGTGGCAGTGTCCATCAATCCAGCTTTACCGTTAGCCAGCTGGCTAGCTAGTAGAAGAAGGAATACCATGGTGTTTTCCTTGGCCTGTTCTACATTTAGGCTGTCAAAATTGCATGAAGGCGAGAGCAACGTGGGGTAACGTTGATTACAAAAAAAACAACCTAATATGGTCCTTGGGTGTTTTAGGTAGCTAAACAATCCACATTTCTTGGAATCATAAACCTACACAATATTGGGCAGCATTATTTATTAGCTAGCTAAATAAGTTATTGGAAGGTTAGCTAGCTAGCTCGCTGGCTAAGGTTTGCTAACTAGCTTGCTGTCTTCATGGTAGCCTATCCCAGAACAGTTTACCAATAACTGCCTTCGCGCAGCTATTCGCTAGCCAGCTAGCAATCTTTGCTAACGACGTTCAGGTTGATAAGCCTGCGAACCGTGCGTTCTATTTAACTATTGATATCGTCACGTAATTTGAGTTAACACATACTTACTACTGTATACCTTGTTGCTAAAGTCATTAGCTAAGCTCACATTACAGGTAGCTATCTGTTTGTTAGTTTGATAGTTTAGATGAACTACCTCTCGGACATGCTATCGTTAGCTAGGCTAGCAAATTGTGCTAACGACAGATTGCAAGTTGCCTAATTGAGCGAACGTTGTAGACTAGCTAACGTTACTAAAAACAAAACAGCAGTTGAGTGACTTGACCATTTGAATGTTCTTGTTATCAAATAGCCATAAATATAACCTAACTGCACATCATTTGAACTTGCATATCACTGTGACTGTATGTCTAGCTATGTAAAGGTTATAACATTTAATGTCAATGTAAACAAAGAAGCAATTTCGTTGCGGCCTGGTTGTCGAACTCACTATACTAGGACTAGGTTTAACTAAACTAGTGAACGCATAACGGTAGCTACCGTTAAACCGCATTGATCTGGCGTTGACCAGGAGTTTTAGTTGTATTTTAAGTAAGTTATAATGGGTAAGCGCGATAATAATTGTTTTTAATGAAGTGCTAAGTGTTACGTAAAAAAAGCAAAACCCTCTGTACAGTATGTGCAAGCCATGTTCTTTTGTTCAGCACTCTCTTTCTAAGAACGAATCATGTCTGTTTTTTAATTCTTGCAGGTGCAGTTTGGTTTAATTGACATTGACTGAGTCCTGACCAAGCTGATAAACTCGGGTTCCCCTCCCCTAATCCCAATCCCCGTCCCTGACCCTCTCCATAACTAGTTTCCTGCATCATGAATGAAGTCAACGTTGTCAGAGAAGGCTGGCTCCACAAAAGAGGTATATGCATGCTTTTGCATATTTTGTACTGTTTAACCACGCCATTTAACCATGCAATTTAATTGTGCCACAAGTGTAATTGCCATAAAATGTCATCCCTAGCTACAGGGCAAATTAGATAGGAAACTACCACTGCCCATAGTTATAGACTATGCTATCACATTACATGTAGTTTTTTCCTTTATTCAGTGCTACAAATAAATGTTCACAGGTAATTGTGGGATGTAGGTAGTTTACTAGTAAAACATTTAAAATATTCTGTAGTGATATGACTGTCCTGGGTATAGCCACTGGCAAAGCAGTGTTTGGGAGAAGATAATGTCAGCTACAGAATCTTTGGAATGTTGTCATAAATTACCAAAGTAGCTATGCTAAAAATCTTTAACAATGTCTGGCCAACTGAATGATTGATGGACAGTGATTGATGATATGAATAATAGTGAGGATGAGGGCCTTTGTTGTATCAATATTTTGAATGTGGGCAATAAGCACCCCCTTTTGTGCAAACAGAAATACATAAAACCTTTAAGGCAATTTGTTTTTGCTCGAAAAACATATGGAGGGTATGTCAAGCCAGGGCTCCAGACTAACATTTTACACTGGTGGCAGTGCTGCCACTAAGTTTTTCAGTTAGTGGCAGTATATTGTGGCAGCTTTTTTTTTAGGTATTTTTTATTAATTCAACGTACACATTTATTTTAAAATGGTAATATTGGTGCTTCCGTGTACTATACCGTGCAAGAAAAAAAAAGAAATGCTGCCAGTGGGTAGTTCAAAGGAGGATAATATATAATTGGAACAAAATTAGCAAACTGTTTGACTAAAATATGACTTTAGGATTTTAATAATAAGAAAAAAGAATTGTGGCAGTAGACAGATTTTTTTGTGGCATTTGCCTCCAAATTATTGTCAGTCTGGAGCCCTGCAAGATATTTTTAACTAGGCTGTACATACATTTTTGTACCTAAAGATTCAAGTAATTGCCTTACCAAACAGGTGAGTACATCAAGACGTGGCGACCCAGGTACTTCATCCTGAAGAGTGATGGCTCCTTTATTGGCTACAAGGAAAAACCCGATTTAACCGACCAAAGCTTACCCCCGCTTAATAACTTCTCAGTAGCAGGTTAGTTCTAATAATTGATTAAAGTTTGTTATTTGGTGCATAGATGGGCCAAATTTATTAAACGATTTCGATCACAAGTATGGTCAGAAATTGTATTTTTTCTGCTGTAAGCTGTTCTCTCCTTTGTAATATATTTTCTTTCATGTACAGAATGCCAGTTGATGAAGACTGAGAGACCCAAGCCGAATACCTTTGTAATCCGGTGTCTTCAGTGGACCACTGTTATTGAGCGCACATTTCACGTGGACAGTAATGAGGAAAGGTGAGAAGGGCATGGAGTCTTACATAATGCAGAGCTCTGAAGCTTTTGTCACTGTGCTAGTGTACAGCATTCTTGGGTATTAAACTAGTCGCACATATGTTTCAATAGCGAACTAAATCTGATCTCTCACTTGCATGTAACGTAGTGTGCTTAATTGATAAATTAGTGATCTGTTTAAACTCCAAGCTTTGCCAGTGCATCATATGACTTAACGGGCTATCAAAGTATAAGGTGCACATGTGTTAATCGAGACGCTTATAATTGCTCATGTAAGAATAGGAATTGTGTGTAATATTTGAAAATTATTATAGAAAGTACTAATCAAGGGTAATCTAACATGAACATTTATTTTGTCGACATCATATTCATGACAAATCCTATGTGCAATTACACCCTAGAGAGGAGTGGATGCGGTCGATCCAGGCAGTGGCAAACGGCCTGAAGATGCGAGAGCAAGAAGAAGAAGAGGAGCCTATGGATATGTTTGGCTCGCCAAGTGAATGTAGCCTGGAGGAGATGGAAGTGGCCATGTCTAAGACCCGCTCCAAAGTGGTGAGAGGACCTATAGTTGTGTTTTGTGTTATGTAAGCACATCGGAGATGCCATGGATTTGACTAATGTTTTCGTTTTACCTAGAAACTTTCCATCATATGCAGTACCTTACTTGAAGATATTGGTCCGTTAATAAGTGTAGAGAACAATGCCATACATTAAAACTGAACCTTTTACTGTGATCAGACGATGAGCGACTTTGAGTACCTGAAGTTGCTGGGGAAGGGGACATTTGGCAAGGTCATCTTAGTCAAGGAGAAGTCCACGGGTGTTCACTATGCCATGAAGATCCTACGTAAAGAGGTTATCATTGCAAAGGTAAGCTAGGAAGTTGTTCATCCAGAAGTGTGGCTGTCTGTATGTGCACTTTGCTTGTGGATTCACTGTTCCTGTCACCCGCCTCTCTGTGCCTGCAGGACGAGGTAGCCCACACGGTTACGGAGAGCAGAGTGTTACAGAACACACGACACCCTTTTCTCACGGTGAGTGTTCACTCTTACTCACATCCTATGGCCATGCACAGCAAGTAGGAGCTTTATATATGTACTTTTTTTAAATAATATGTGGCCATGTATTTTTCTGTAAAATCTGCTTTATAATATTTGTTATGTTGCTTGTTTTATTGTTTAACGTCAGTTTTAATGTTTTATGCTGGTGTTTTCCTCTTGGCCAGTGCTCCCTTGTAAAATAGATATCTGTCTCAAAGGGACCTGCCTGGTTAAATAAAGGATAAATAAATTAAATATAGCTCTAGACTAACGTGTCACTAGCACTTTTAGGTGGTGGGACCAGTACTTACTTTGTGGCCACCACACGCAGTTTTTCCTGTTCTGTCCTTCTGTGTACCAGAGTTAAAGAAAGTACATGTTGAGTTAATAGCTTACCATAACCAGTTATTATTTTCAGTGTCAATGGACAGAAATGTTATAGAATATAAGCATTGTTGGTGAAGCACATATTGCTGGGAAAAGGTTAAGCTAATCCTTCCTGTTTTCTAGACATTGAAATACGCTTTCCAAACTAATGACCGACTGTGCTTTGTAATGGAATATGCCAATGGAGGCGAGGTGGGTAGCTTTTCAACACCATAATGTAAATGCACATCCCACACAGTCACTATTTAATGGTGTCTTATTCGTATCTTACTCCTTAATGAAATATGTGTTACTCAGATGCTAATGATTTATTGTTTTATCTTTTCCTTCAGCTTTTCTTTCACCTATCTCGGGAACGTGTTTTCACGGAAGACAGGGCCCGATTCTACGGGGCTGAGATTGTGTCAGCACTTGAATACCTCCATTCAAGGGATGTGGTCTACAGGGATCTGAAGGTATGCAGACAGCAGGGATTAATTGATGAATAGAGATGAGTGGTAGTGGCTAGGGGTTGTGTCATACCTGGGAATTGATGCCTATTCAAACTAATGCAAGATTTTAATTGTGTCTAAGTATTTTAATATAAAATAATAAAGTACGAGTAAAGGTAGCCTGCAACTGTACTTCGTCTGAATTTAGTCATGACAGCAACTTGAGTTGTTAGATGACATTAGAGCTACTTCCTTGGGTTATAAAATATGTTTGCTGAGCAAACTAAAGGCTTGCTTAGCTAGCCATTTTATCTGATATTTCACTGCCAGTTAGCTGCTCGTAGTAGCACATGCAGAGGTTTAAATTGTCCCCTGGCCCTTCATATTGCATTGTTAACTAACATTACAGAGAATGTTGGTACTTTCCAGGAATACCTATTCCTAGTATAACATGCATAACATCTGTCTTTTTCTATTTGTTGACAGAACAAGGGGGGTGAGGGGTATTCTTGCTGTCTTCAATTAAATACTAAGTCTCTAATAGACCTTAACAAAATAAGTCTTGTTTTACCCTTTGTCCACCCAGCTGGAGAATCTGATGCTGGATAAGGACGGTCATATCAAGATCACAGATTTTGGCCTGTGCAAAGAGGGCATCACCCCTGATGCCACTATGAAAACCTTCTGTGGTACTCCAGAGTACCTGGCACCAGAGGTAATCCAAACGGATGTTAGAGATGGCACAGAAATGCTGACCATGTTGACCAGTCAATGACAACTGGCCCTGTTGACAGCCTTGCATTGAAGTACATGATTAAAAACACATCATGCAATTAATTCCAAGTTTGCCTTATTTTAGCTTAGAAAATACAATATTGTGAATTCATAGCTCATATATGTCAATATGTAATTCTGGTCTTTTCAGGTTCTAGAAGACAATGACTATGGTCGAGCAGTAGACTGGTGGGGACTGGGTGTGGTCATGTACGAAATGATGTGTGGCCGGCTGCCCTTCTACAACCAGGACCATGAGCGCTTGTTTGAGCTCATACTTATGGAGGAGATCCGTTTTCCCAGAAATCTGGCACCTGAGGGCAAGGCCCTGCTTGCTGGCCTGCTCAAGAAGGACCCCAAGCAGCGGTGAGTCTGTGTCTATGTCTGTGTGGGTGTGTGTGTGCTTGTCAAATGTCATTGGGGTTTTCTGTACACATTCTGTATCTCCTGAAACATGTTATTTCTCAATAAACAGGTTAGGTGGAGGGCCTAACGATGCCAAAGACGTAATGACCCACAAGTTCTTTATCACCATCAATTGGGAGGATGTGGTACAGAGAAAGGTAAGCCTTGGTTCTGTGTGATTGCAGCGATAGCTTCAAACAGTAGGTACATTTTTACCTACACGTATTAACCCAACCAGAGCCATTCATGATCCATGAAGGACTTTACAGGGATGCTACTAGAAGCCACTTTTTTTATGTCTTTGTATTGTAGACAGTCACTAGATATTATCTACGGCCAGGGATATTATTTTAGGAAGCAATACTGCCTATAATTGACTTTCATTAAAATTGTTTGTTCGTGCTGTAAATTTATTTTGGGTGGGGGTGTCTTAATAGCAAAAGTGTTGTCCTTTCATAGTAAAGCTTGCCTATTTCCTCTATTCCAACGTGCCTGTATTTTTGGCTTGAATCTAAACTTGCACCTCTTTTACTAATGATATTAGCAATACAGTAAAAAAATACATATATTTTGGTTTGCTTCTTCTGCAAATGCATTGGTCACACTACAAAGCCTGCTTTTGATTCTGTTATGTAATATACCTAATGTAGCATTTCCTGAGATGAACATGTGTGTATGATAATACACCCAGAGAAATGCAGTAGCCAATCGACTGCTGTTTCTTTCAGCTTACCCCGCCTTTTAAGCCTCAAGTGACGTCAGAGACGGACACCCGCTACTTTGACGACGAATTCACTGCACAGACTATTACGCTCACACCTCCAGACAAGTGTGAGTATCAAATGTATACCTGTGCCTTTTATTACTTGTCTGTGTGTATGCACGTGTGAAAGAGAAAGTGTGTGTCTGATAGAGAGAAAACAAGAGTGTGTATGTGTGCTCGCAATTTGAGTCAGATATTCATTTCTTGAGTTTCTCACTATCCATTTTAGATGACAGTCTGGACTGTGAGGACCCCAACCAGCCAGCACACTTTCCCCAGTTCTCCTACTCTGCCAGCATACGAGAGTGATTATGTCCTCACCACACACAGACTCACACACACACACACACAGTCTGGAGGGACATGGACTAAAACAGTCAATGTGCAGAATACACACAACTATCAAACGAAACACCCACAAACAGCTATCAAGGACTGGAATCTTCAGATGCCATAGACTGGATTATTTGGTCTCAGTAGGATCTAAGCGCCTATACTGGTGGCCATTTTATTTTGAGGTAACCTTCATCAACACTACGGACAAGCCAACTGTACTGTCTCTCACTGGACCTCAGTACCTCACATCAGCACAACAGTAAGACAGAGGGCTAAAACCACCTATGGCCAGCTTATTCCTACACATAGTGCCACTTAAAATCCTAGCAGTTTCTTATACTTTTCCCTCTGTGTTGTAGTCCTATGGTCTCATAAAAAGCTATAGTGTCTGTATAAATTTTCTAAGTGCTCTTTTCTGGAGCTAGCTGTTACCATTGGTGTTGGACTGGTCTTAGAATGCGGATGGAGGTCAAGAGGTTTGAAGCGTCAGAGTTAATAGGCTATCTATGTATTTGTGTGTGTGTGTGTTGGGTGTGTTCATAGGAACATTGGTAAAGAATCTAAACTGAATGTCATCATTTTAATCAAAGTGAGGTTGTGTGAGAGGATGAGGTGGCACGTGCATGTGCATTTAAGATAATGCCTGTGCAGTGTGCATCTGTGAGTACAAATGATTAGGAACAGAGATGTACTGCTCTCGTCTCAACATTAAAACCTACAGAATATACCGGGGGAGGGGGAAACCTTTTTAAATGTATGCAAAATCAGACAAACTTGTAAAAATGCTGTTGTCTCAGAATGTGATCTTTGTTAATAGAATATGCGTGCTGTATAGCAATGAATGGGAACTGTGAGTAAGCCACTGCACCAGTTTTTTTTTTTCTTCAAGCCCAAAACCTCATCAATCAAGCACCAGCCATATGAGGGTTAATGAGCACTTAGATATGTAAACAGAAAACCTCATTTTATTCAAATTTGAGCCTTGAGTTTAGATGAAATTGACTCATAAGCCCTTCCTCCTCCTTCCTGTTCTTCAGATCTTTAATTCTTGTACTATCATGAACAGCTAATCAAGTTGGACATTATTAATATGAGAGGGCACCGTTTTGGTCCAGCTGTGTAAGCGTGTTGTCCCTCTTATGGGATGCATGAGAACCATGGTGTCTTGCCATCCTTTGCCAATGTATGCTGTTCAGAAGCAATTTCACAGACACTGACTTTTGGTTATGTCTTGATTTATTTTCACCGTGCTGTAAATCCCATACCCACCCCTCCCTCCCAAGAAAATTCATAAATGGTTAAAAAAATATATTTTTAACAATTTATTCTGCTCATTCATCTATGTCATGTCAGTTGTACGTTGAATTATCTACGTAGGTCTAGTACAGAACAAATTGTTCTGATCTCAGAGGTTCCTTAAACTTACTTGTGTGCTCATGACTAAATTCATGGCAGCATTTCATAGTAAACCTGGAAGAGAAATTTTGTAAAATGATACTTCTCAAACTTAGAATTAGGCCACGCATTAGAACATCTAAACGTTGTACTACGAAGCACATTTTAATTGCACCATCCAAAAGATACAATTGTATTGTTATTATGGTAAAATATGTACATGAAATTATACTTTTTTAACTGCCCGCGTGCATTCGTGGCCGTGCATTTTGTTCCGTTTTTCAGTGTATATCTGGCATCCGTCCTTCAACCAAGCCAGTAAATCAATATGACAATAAACGTGCAGATGTTACAGGCTTACTTACAGCACTAAGTGTCCGCTATCGACATAAATTAATCGTTGTAGGCTGAAAGTTCCTCTAGTTTTTTGATGGTTCACTAATGACATTCTAAACTGAGTACTGAAAGTACTTTATTCTCCCTCTTTACTGTGGTTTCAACTTCTGTGTATGACGTTTTGCTCACGGTGTTTCTATAGCTATTATCGCGTGAAACATGTGCGCTCTCCAGGAGCGACCACGCCTCTAGTTATCTCACATGTTGCCGCACACATCACAAGCAGCCTATTTCTGGCCAGAAAAAAAGGTGTACATTATGCTCATTGGGCTAGATAAAACTTTTGAAAATCCAGATTATTTAGAAAATTTGCATTATGGCAAAATACAATTTCCTGTATGGTAAGCCAAACCCTTTATGGATGTATAAGTGGGGTTCCTTTTTGTCTTGCTCTGGCATGGGCTTTGGTTATGATGATGATAGCATTTCAGACTATTGCACTTCTGTCTGGATACAGTTTGAAAAACAAGCCGTATATCTACAGGGAAAGCTGCAAGCCGTGCACAAGCCAGGTTGCTAGACCATTTTGATCTCCGCCTTTAAACGGGGCCTATTACTCACATGGACTTCACAAAGCTGCCGCCCATACACGTGTTGAGGCACTGGATTGGCCATGGCATTGCCTGTCTGTGACGGCTACGTCACTACTGACCGGGTCAGCGACACTGGGCTATAAATATGCAGATTAGGGGGCGGACCTATTCGTAATACATATACTACAAAGAATACTATATTCGATGAATTCTCAAATCAATCCGTGATTGTTTAGGTAGACTGGTAAATGGAACACGTGTTCTAACATGGGCTAGGATATACTGTATTGACAAAATAATTAACTGGCACTGAGTAACTGCTGTTAAATATTTGTATATGCTGGATGGTAGTCTATGTAAAGCTAATATACCTGTAGAAAGTACATCTTCCAGTGTGATATGATGATGCTAAATGGGTGGGGTCCGAACAATCTAGGCTCTTGTCAAAGCGTTTGATCGGTTGAAGCTGAAAGAAGGAGCAAGGGTAAGTCGTAGAAAGCTTGCTATTAAGTTAAACTTAAAGATATCTAAAGTTATATTTTATCCAATTGTTTGTGTCCAATATCATGAATGTACTATAATTCATACTAGATTCTGTTTTGCAATACAAGAAAATACCAGTTCACTTGTTTCATCCATTCATTCATGCATAGTTGGCAGCTTTTTACCTTTTACGACACATTGTAGGGCAACTTATGTTTACCATAAATACGTATATAATATATGTTAACTTTTTGAAAAGCTTAGCTGAAATTGTCAACGGAGTCAGTGATAGTGATATTTCCATGTTACACTGGAAGCATGCTATTACATAACAGTATTGTACTCTAGCCGCGATTAATGCGAAGTTATCGGTTTCTCCCGCCTCGTTTGTAAATTGCTTCTTACTAGCCATTTAAAAAGCATTTATAAAGCAAATCATGTATAATCACTTCTACTTGATAATAAGCTTGTGTGAAATTCAAACTGAAATTTTTGTTTGTATTGAGTTAATTCACTACATTATATATTTCAACATCTGGAGTAGGTTTGTTGAAATGTATAACATATATTCTTTAGTAGGTAACACCTTTATCTTTTTACAATTTACAGAGGTGAAAAGTATGTGTTCTTTACAGTTGCTTCTCATTTAATATTAAGAGACAGCTCTATGGTCATCAATACTTCTTATGCCAGGAGTGGTCACACAGTGTCCTTGCCCTGTTATAAAAATAGACAAATCATTCCCTGCACTGCATGCCCACATCCTTATTACCAATGTGATTACTTGTTTCTTACAAGGTCCAGCATGCTCAAGGAGTGGATTCATTTTGGGGAGCAGGTGTCAAGCGGCACCTCAAAGAAGGCCAAGGATAGAAGTAACAGTGCCACTCTACAGGCATCTCAGAATGACCCATACAGGGACAAGAATGGTTGGCGTATAAGTGGGAGGATGTTCACCTTTGACTCAGAGAAAGACTCGGGTTACTCTGGTGAGCTATTGCTTATAATGACTGTGTTCATGAAATAAACCCGCTGTACTACCCAGTTGGATTGAACTGAAGATGAGTGTGGAACACATACAGTGCCATTAAAAATGGTTTGCCCCTTCTCACAATTTCACCAGATGAGCAAATTTTGCAAAGTGTATTTGATCAGATCATTTAACAGAAACTAATACTAGATAAAAGTTACTCTAAGTGAAAGGTGACACGGGGTAAACTTTTTGTGATTGGGGCAAATACGACACTATACACAGAATCTGGTTTAGATATTTGTTATGTAGAAAAACATACTGTGTACTTGTATATTGTTATGTGTGTAATGTTTATTTTGTGCCTTTCTTAACAGCGTTTTCTTTCTGACTTTTTTTTTTTCTCCGTCTGAATGACTTACTCCGTTTTGACTCCCTCTATTCATCTTCTCCAGAAACGGGTTCAGACTCATTCCAAACTGATCTAGACGATGAGTGTAGCAGTGTGGTTAAGCCTTACAGGGTCCGCAGCAAGCACAACAACTGTGGCCACAGCATGCCAGTGTATGAAGAGCACACCCCCATCTATGTCATCAAGAACTTGATGGTCAGCGCGGTGAGATCTGCTGCTTTTGTGTTATTTAATTTATTGTACTTGTTTTTATTGTACTTGATTTTCAAATAATGACAATTAAAAACAACTCACAAGAGTACAAAGTTGGAATATGATATTAACTAAAATTAGGATAGTGTGTGCTAAAGTTTTTTATTTTATACTGTGATTGTGGCCTATATAATGATAACTCAACAGTTTTTTACTTTGTTTTTCTTTATTTCCTCTATCTCATCTATCATCTACCCGATCTTCCATATATTTGGCCCCTAAAATATCAATGTGTATATCCTCCTCATGGTACAGTCTGGACAGGAGCAGCTTGTGCACAGCCCACTAGCATGGGGGGTTGGTTGGCACAGTATGCCTGGTCCCAAGACACCCGCTCAGCTCTTACTCATCGAACAACCCAGAATGACTGCTCCTGTTGTCACCCCAACTCATAACTCGAGTCTGCCTGTGACCCAGGACCAACCTAAGAAAGGGGGCAGTCGAGCTAAAAACAATCAAAGCAGCACAAACTTGTACTTTCCTATCCTTAACTCCTACCATCACATTGCTCCCCACCCCAAAAAGGAAGCATGTGAGCAGGTCAGGGCTGGTAAGGGGACAGGGGAGGTGAAGGAGAACTGTCGAGAAGGCCAGAGTGAGAGTAAAAGGGTGTGCACTGAGGAAAAGAGGGAGGTTGTATCCACTACCTCCCAGCTGCTTAGAAACCAACGAGAAGGAAACCAGAGAGAGGGTAGACCCCACTCATTCACAAAGTTTTACTCACAATTCCATCACCAGGTCACCAACAGTGCCCCCCAGCTTCATGGCTGTATCCCTCACCACACCACTCCCTTTAATCTACCCAACCACTACTCCCACCAAAACTCAGCCGAGAACATAGGCTTGCCCTCTGTTTCCAGCTCCCAGACACAATCCCCACTATCATACTTTGACTCCACCCACTTTTCCTCCACCTCTCCATTATCCAACGACAGCGCACATCGCCCAGCCCCTGAGTTGTCTGCAGACACCTGGTCAGACTGCCTGTCAGACTGCTCATCGACCCGCCTGCGCCGCTTCCACAACACATCAGAGATCCTGAGTCAAACAGGCCTGATGGCCATCACATTGCGAACCAGTGAGTTGCTACGACAGAACGATGCCACCGAGAGAGACATTGCTCAGTTACGCCAGCATGCAGAGCTCCTCTGCATGGCAGTTCAGGCTGCCCAGAGCAGCCAAGAGATCCCTCAACAGAGTCCTTATAAGGGCTCTCATCCCATAGACAAACTATTCCAATCCATGGTCCAGTCAGGCTCCTACCCTTGCATGGACTGGAACCAGCTTAAAATCCTCAACTACCACCATGCTGACAAGTGAGTCTAGCAGAAAAGGATGAAAAATGCAGTAACAGAAATACCGTTTACAAGATTAAATCTCAAAATTCTGTCCTGGTGTCTGTGAATGACCTCACAGACAGAACATCGGCCCCCTCACCTCTTTTTGCATCCTCTCCTGAGCCCTCATAACCTCCAACCTAACATGTCCATAGGCACTGGAAGAAAAACATTCTCTCACCATTTCATAATGACCCACCCACACACATGGACCATAGCTCTTTTGTGTGCATCTTGGGGGAATGATTGATTGATTGATCGATTGATTTTTTTAACTAGGTAAGTCCAACTGAGCACGAGTGCTCTTATGCAGTGGCAACCTGGCCCCGTATACTTATAACTGGGTTGACTGAGGCATACTATTTATTATTTTGGGGATGAGAGGATACAATGAAATGTCTGTTGTAACAAGTCTGTTTGGTTATAATAAGTTAACTGGGTTGACTGAGGCATAATGTTTATTGGATGGGTTGAGGATACAATAAAATATTTGCTGTAACAAATAGTTTGTTTGGTTATAGTAAGTTATATATACAAGTTGCATTTTCGAGTGAGTTGGCATTTTTATATTGAACACGTATACATTTTTCTAATAACTCCATGTATAAATATATGTTTTTCCTGCCTATTGTGTGACAGTCTCTCCTGAGACTTCTACATTTAAAACCTGCGATAAGAGTCCACAAAATATCCATCGAAAAATATAAATGATTGAACCTACAAAAACAGTAAACTCTATTGCTATAAAACAAATTGTTTAACCATGTATTTATGGGTCAATCAGTAAGTACAAAAATAACTTAGTTATGCTTCAGTTAATAGTCTCCAAGTAAAAGTGTTCTTCTATGCAGATGATTTTGCTCCTGAACCACTCTTGGAGGTTACCGGTGTAAATAATTATGATATGTACTAACAGATTGACAAGGCTCATTAAATGAAATTGATTTGTTCTCTAATCAGTTCTTAATATGCATGGGAGTGAAATATTGTATGTTTTTCTTTGCTTACCCTCTCAGTCTTACTAGTATGTGTATACGTATTTTTTGTCTATTAAACTAAACTAAACTCCAATACATCCAAAACTCCGCTGCCCGCCTCCTCACCAGCACCCGCTCCCGAGACCACATCACCCCTGTCCTCCAAAACCTCCACTGGCTCCCTATCCCACAGCGTATCCAATTCAAAGTCCTCATCACATTCAAAGCCCTCCATAACCTGGCCCCCTACTACCTCTCTGACCTGCTCCACCGCCACGCCCCATCCCGCTCCCTCTGCTCCTCTGCTGCCAACCCTCTCTCCCTCCCCTGCAGGACCAAGCTCCGAACCTGGGGTGACAGAGCCTTCTCCGTCGCTGCCCCCACCCTCTGGAACTCACTCCCACAACCCATCCGTGACTGCTCTGACCTCCCCACCTTCAAAAACCTG
>JAVQIZ010175864.1:0-11474 GCA_036023535.2 Galaxias brevipinnis | reverse complement strand
TATGTGAACCCAGTCTAGCCTTCACTCAGTCAATCAATAAAACCTATGTGAACCCAGTCTAGCCTTCACTCAGTCAATCAATAAAACCTATGTGAACCCAGTCTAGCCTTCACTCTGTCAATCAAACCTATGTGAACCCAGTCTAGCCTTCACTCAGTCAATCAAACCTATTGGAGACCACTTCCTTCTCCTATTTCATTGGGTAATGGACAGGTTAAAATGGGTATGCTGTCTGCTGGTTATTAACCTGAGAGAATGTTTCTATTACAATCAACAGCCAGTCTGATGTTAGGGAGGGAGGAGGAAGGGGTGGGAGGAAGAGTTCCTAGAACTCTGAGTCAATGCTGTGAATCAAGACGACGTCTGCAATATTGGCCGTGGCGACGCCTTAGATGACCAGCCAATCGGCTCCTTAAGACAGTGCGTTTGTTTGTTTGCACACAACTCTGAAAAGGCAACTCAGCTTTTAACCTTGCATCTCTGACAAGCAGGTCTGACAGCCAGGTGAACTTTTGAGCAGGGCAAACCACACACACACATGCACAAACACACGCACGCACGCACGCACACACACGCACGCACACACACACACACGTACACACACACACACACACGGTCTCTGACAAAACAGGTTTGTGAAAATGTGGCATGTCCGTTTCCAGGGCAACCCCACACCCGTTATATGAGGTCACATGTGACCAGGCACTAAACCCCCTGGGTTCAACGTGAACGTTCAGTGAGGAGACAGTCGTCGACATGGTAACAGGAAGAGGCAAACACAGGGACAACAATGCATCACCGTTACGGTCATTTCTCGTCCTAAAAAAAAAAAAAAGATGGACTGAGGAAAATACATAGCTGAGAGAGAAGAGGAAAGAAGAGAGTACTAGAAGAAGTGAGGGAACCAGTAGAAAAAAAAGCAGGGGTTTGTGTTCTGGCTGTTTGTTCGAAGGTTATTGTCATGGCGACAAGACAGGTGATTGGCATTCTCCCCATATCCAGCCCAGCTGTCCCCTGAAGATGATGTCACAGCGTCACTATGTGGCTTAACCGTCCCTACACTGGCCAGTTGCCTCCCGTGACTCCATAATGGCGGACGAGTCTGGCAACAATCTCCAACCACACAGTAACACAGCTTCCTGATTCATTTGGTCGGTCTACGACTTGCTGATGAGTTTTCACCCAGAGCCATCAGATTGTAACTCCAGAGTGGTGCTTCTGAGGACAAGCATCCTCTCCACTGAGAGACATGCAGGCTCATACAACATGACAAAAGTCCTACTCCAATGACACACCAGGTCTCAACACAACAGAACCAATCAAGTAGCCTAGAACACAAAGAGCAGGCCTATAGAAAAACAGAACAACCAATCAGGTAGCCTAGAACTCAATGAGCTGGCCTACAGTACAACAGAACGACTGTGATAACGTTTCTTTAAGCAGCTATCCCAAAGAAATCCTGTGTGTTTGTGTCAGAATGTCAACAATGCTTACCGTGTCAACTGTAAATTTTTTGAGGGGTGTGTTCCACTTTTTGGTGAGAAGTTTGTACCACACGGCCACAACATTGACAAAATATATCTGCTGATATTGACATTCTGTGAATCATTTGTCTTCCGTACAAAAATAAGAGACATTTTAAAGGCAGGACAGAACGCATGTGGGTGTTGGTCAAGCAAGCAGATGTGAAGTGTGAACGAATTTGTGCTGAAGTGGTGGATCAACGTTAACATTTGACATACGTTTTCTTGCCAATTTCAATGCAGCGTACTGCAGTTTAAGTTTAGCGTTGTATGGCTTCAAGCAATCCACCACTAGACACCGTAATTTACCAACAAGTAGGGCCTACCTTGTGATATTGTCGGTTTGGTTCCCGGAGTATTGACCTCAATCGTTCATCATGTGTGGTCGTCACATCAGATCCGATGTCAAGCAAACAAACGTTTTCGGTTAACGGCTGTGTGACAGCTCGCTTGGCTGGCCAGGCAGATTACAAGCACGGCTCGTTTTCTTCCTATACAACGCCGGGGGGGGGGTGTAATACCGAGCCCAAAAGCAAGTAATCTTTTTTTCATATATATCTATATCTTAAGACTATGACAATTTAAATCATGACTGACGGTGATCCACCATGTTATCTTTATAATAGTAGCGTCGTATTTAAATAGACACCTATAAGAACTTTATAATACATGACCAAAGTTTGAAGCAATACTTGAACACACTTAAAAGCTGCAGCGCTGCGTTCGTGCGTCTGCAGACTGGTTCTAGTCCAACGTGTTTGTCGTTTACCCTAAAAGCAGTGCGCGTTTGTTGATACGGGGTAGCCCGGTTTATTAAGTTAGTTACTGTATTAAATCATTGATGGGAATTGCAAATTATTACCGTGTTTAGTGTAATCTGCTATACGAAAATGACAAACTTTTTTTTTTTATAATATAAACATGCCACCTTGAAACTGCCACATGCAGGCCTATTGACATTAAATTAGCCAACCAAGCATTTATACCACCTGTAGTTTTTATATAAAAGTAAATAAATAGTTCGGTAATCATGTTGTGTTACCTTACTGATATGTGAAAAATATTTCATCAGAATGAAAAACGCTTAAAAAGAATTTGGCATGTGATCAGAACAGTGTTATTGATCTGAGAACATGAGTATAAAATAACTTTTAAAAGGGAGAAAAAACAGCACAATAAACACAAAATGAAAGAGAGAAAACACATTCAGTTTCATTCAGGCACTTAACTGACAAGACAACTGGCAAAGTCCAGTGCATAAAATATCAATCTATACCCCAATTGTACATGGTCGTCTTAGAAAGTGCAAACATGTTTATCCAACAAGCCAGGCTGGTGAACACAATGTGGGCTAAGAATGGTTGACATGTTTCACAAGACATGTTTCACAACGAGTGTACCTCTCCTGTCTTCGAAGGCTTCGTGCAGCCTCTGTACCTCCTTCAAAAATCCATGTCCAATTGCATTTGACAACAGCAAACAGAGTTTTCTTCTCCATGAGAAAGAATAAAAACGTCCCAAAGTTTCTCTGGCTAGGTGTCGCCGGGCTAGCGATAGGACGCGGGTCTCTTTACTCCCATGACCTTAAAGGTGGCGCTGGCGATCTTCTCGTACAACAGGAACATGAGCGCCGCCGTCAGCACCGTCTGCAGCAGCTTGGCCTCCAGGCCTTTGAAGAGGCCCAACATGCCGTACTTCCTACAGCGTGGAGGCGGGTCAAGGGTCAGAAAGCAACAGGTGTAATAAACTTCTGGTGTCTTTGAAAATGTAACATCGTAAAAAGCAATGGTGTAGCTGATGAATATTCTGTTTACAGTTAAAGTAAATGTGTGTGCGTGTGTATGAGAGATATGCCCACCTGTGTGTGTGTGTGTGTGTGTGTGTGTGTGAGATTTGCCCACCTCACTCGGTTGATCAGCAGGCATTTAACACTCCTCAGACTACTCAGCAGCTTGGATTGGTCAGTGGGCTGTTGCAGTTGACCAAACTAACCACAAGAGGGCGAAAAAGACACAAAGATTGTTGGCTACAACTTTTCTCTTTATCATTACTTTTGTGAAGATTCTTAAAAATAATGTGAAAAGCATTTTTCAGAGAGTTTGCACTTCCTATAAATCAACAGCCCTTTATTGAAAACCAACAGGCACACATTCTTCCCTCATCCTGCTAGCGCACACACGTACGTACGCACGCACGCACGCACGCACACAATCTGTAGAGGAGAGGGGGGTACAACAGGAGAAAAAGCAGAGGACAAGGCAAATCTGGGAAAACATCTGTTCACAATTGCGCCTCCAGGATGGACACACTCTCTCACACACACACACACACACACTCACACTCACACTCACACAGGCACCTACCCTCAGGATGGACTGTACTGTTTGTAAGGGGTAGGTCACAGTCGTAGCCACTGCTTTGGCGATGGCTCCTATGATGAAGACCTCCACAGAAGACATCTAGAAGCAAACGCATACATCCCCACTTAACCACGGTTACACACATACCCTTATTCACAGCTAAAAGCAGGCAATGGCTCCTCCACCTCTCCTCTCACTACCTCTAGACTAAAGCAAGCTTAATAGTCAGAACTATAAGATAAAAACAAATCTTTTAAACACAACACGACATTTCAACTAATAGCCTAAAGCGTCTGAGTCACGCAGAGCTCTGCTGGTCTGTGGCGTCTCACCTCTCTGTGCACCCCTTTCCTCAGCTGTCTCTTCAGGCCCTCGTAGATCATGAACTGGACGGCCGGGTTGAGCACCAGCAGCAGAGAGGGGAACGTCCCGTTCCACAGAGAGCCCACGCCCTCATCCTGCACGATCTGGACGAAGGCGTCTGGAGCGGGACAGAGGGAGTGGGGGACGGGGACGGGGGTCGTTTTCTTTACAGAAACACACCGAAAAGCCTATGTAACCTCACACGAATACAGACGCGTCACACTCAAAGCTCCCAATTTACCCCGAATACAGAAGCATCACACCCAAAGCTCCCAATTTACCCCGAATGCAGACGCATCACACTCAAAGCTCCCAATTTACCCCGAATGCAGAAGCGTCACACTCAAAGCTCCCAATTTACCCCGAATGCAGAAGAGTCCCACTCAAAGCTCCCAATTTACCACGAATACAGACGCATCACACTCAAAGCTCCCAATTTACCCCGAATGCAGACGCGTCACACTCAAAGCTCCCAATTTACCCAGAATGCCAGAGTAGTTGGTGGGCCGGATGTCGGCGTTACGGAACTTCGCCCCCTGCAGCTTCAGTCTGGTGTTGACCACCCAGAGAGGAGTGGTGACGAGCACGTTCACCACTCCTACAGCGGAGAGAGAGAGAGAGAGAGAGAGACAGAGAGCGAGAGAGAGAGAGAGACAGGGCGACAGAGAGAGAGACAAGGAGAGAGAGAGAGAGACAGGGCGACAGACAAGGAGAGAGAGAGAGACAGGGCGACAGAGAGAGAGAGAGAGACAGGGCGACAGAGAGAGAGAGACAGGGCGACAGAGAGAGAGACAGGGCGACAGAGAGAGAGAGAGAGAGAGAGACAGAGAGAGAGACAAGGAGAGAGAGAGAGAGACAAGGAGAGAGAGAGAGAGACAGGGCGACAGACAAGGAGAGAGAGAGAGAGAGAGATCATAAATAAGGTTTATAAATACTTTATACAAATCAAGTTTTCAAGTAGGTGCTGATGGAGCCAGAGGCACCGCAGCGACTGAGAAACATATATATAAAAAAAATAGTAAAAATAACAATAATGAAATTCAAATTAAGATTAAGATTAAGATTAAATTCAAATTAAGATGACAGGAAAGTGAGGGGAGCAGAGAGTATTGTTAGTAATTTTTTTTATATTTCTCTCTTATTTCTTATCATTTGTATTCTAATATTTTTTTTGTAAAACACTGTTTGGGTTGCTGTTTTCCTGTTTCAGCTTGGCGTTTAACAGAAAAAAAAATCAATGCTGAGGTTAACCATTTGTAGAATGCAGCTTTTAGGTTTGAGGCAGCGTACCATCCAGCAATCATACAAGGTTCAAGAAACATTTAAGAAAATGCAGAACACTACTTTACTTTCTCCAAGTGTATACTATATATATTGAGTTTTATAAAGAACTAGGCACAGGTGTTACATTGTAGTTTGGTATTTTCTGAGGTCACTTACAACTTCACCACATGCAGTTGATATGGATGGAATAAGAAGAGACTGCTAACATTCCTTTAATCTTTTTACAGAAGTTAATGTGTATGGGTAAAAACAAATCAAACTTTTGGATCAAGAACACATCCAAAAAGAAGTGTCTTTGAATTTGTCCGACAGTGCTTTTTGACCTTACAAAATGTTGACTTTTGCAATAAAAAATAAAAACAAAAGTAGAAAGATAAGAGCATAAATACACCCTCTAATACAAAAAGCTGTCTGTGACCTCTCCCGGTCCTTACCTGCAGCGATGCCCACAAGCAGGTCACCGCCAGGCGTTGACCTTTCACCTCGGAGCCAGCTGGCCTTGAGGCTGTGGAAGCAGTAAAAGTAGACGAAGTTGGAGCAGCACAGGCTGCAGATCACCGGAAACCAACCTCTGTATGGCGCCAAACTGCGAGCGGGACCAGAAAGAATGTGACGCAACTCAGACAATCCAATGGAATATGTACAATTAGCAAATCTAACATGACACTTTGGAACTAATAGGGAAGAAAAATGCATGAATGCAGGACAAAACATGATGGCAAGTGCATGATCAGTACAGTCCGTGCATATTAGTCAAATTGGTATCGGTTATTTCTTAATCTGACAATTCTGGAACTTCCTGAAACACTGCGAAAGACGTGGATAGCAAAATGGTTTTAGCCCTGGATAAGGGCTTAGATCTAACCCCGGGCAATGCGTCAGAATCGCCTGAGTTTATCGTTGCTCAAGGTTTCAAAGTATTTCAGAATTTGGTTGGACTGTTTGAGGATCGCCATTGGCTGAGTTAACAGTCCGTGTGTCATGCAAAGAGGTAATGCCGTATGTTTCTTACTCACAGTCCCTCCTCCTTGACTATCTCCGTCAGAATAGCTGGTGTTGATTTTGCCTTACGCTTGTCATCCACTGTAACACACAAACTACATTTTAAACACGAGTTGAGGGAATATATGAAACGACTGTGAGCTATGTAAATATGGACAGCATAACGTGTTACAGCCCTAAATTTATTGGATTATACCTTGAAGTCGTAGTCTTGCAGTATCGAGTGGGAAGAACACGGTCATTGCAGTTACACTTCCCTACAATGTTCAGAGGCAAACCGCATGTTATGTGAAAATGCAATGGCATGACATTAGTTAATGGTGTACGAAACATTTCATCTAACTGTAGTTTCGAATACTTACGTAATAATAAAATCGAAATAGAAGTACTCAAACCTAAAAAGTTAGGCTAACGCTGTAGCTAACTTACCAATGCTCCAGCAACAGCATGCACCAAGCTTTCGTAAGAGAAAACCTCAGTAAATTTGAAGTCTTGAGAAGTCATTTTGATCTAAATTTATGTTGCTTAATTGTGTCCTATTATGAGTCCATTAGAAAGATTTTCCAGTGATCCTTTCGATTTCACTTGTCAACAGCAAATGTGTCATGTGACTTGCGCTGGCGATTCGCTGAATCACGATTGGAGCATTTTTTTCCCCTGCGTTTGATAGCAGCCAATCGTAGACATTTGCAAAGTCTGTTCAATAAAACTATTGGATATACTAAAAACTCTTTTAGATAAGCTGGTTATACCGTCACTCAAAGAGTAAAGCGTCCAATGGTTTTCAGTCTCCGCCTCAGCTAGGGGTGAACCTCAATAGACTTCCCCTTTCACGCTGATCGATAATAAACCTGCATGCGTTAAAACATTTTCTATACAGCCTATTCTTGATTTGATGGAAATCTCTGAAAGTGAAAGACTAGGCTCCCGTGATTTGAACCGTGTAACAAAGATGCTGTTAAATGTGTTTTTATGTATTCATTTGGGACAGTTTATTTTAGAAGTTAACTATAGCCATAATAACATGAAAGGTTAATAAAAAAGTTTAAAACAATGCAATTTAAAAGCATTTTAAAGAACCGTTTACAGGCTAAAAGGAAGATTTCTTTTTGTTGTTATATCCTACCTAATTCCACTTTTGCGGAAAACATATTATAATAATATTCTTATTTGATGATAAGAATAAACGTTCGACTGAACGCAGAAACACGCACATACACACACATGCACTTACTGGTCCGAGTTACTTTTTGTCATTCATTAAGGCAACAGAGATCAATGTGGCAGGCATACACAGCTATATAGCTCATCAACGGAGTGTACAAAAGGTCCATAGAGTCTATGGCGGCCCGCTACGGTCCACCAACCTCTGCAGCAGATCTATAATCTTATGCTGGCCAGAGGAGATCCGACGCAGGGTATTGACCAGCAGTGCCTCCCTCCTCTCACGTCTTCTCTCCCGGGCATTGAGCCCACTCTGACGCCCCTGGTAGCCTGAAAGGCTGGGAGTCTTCTTTGGTATGAGGCAATACGCTTGCCGCCGCAGGTGTGAAGTGGACAGTGGAAAAGCCGATGTGATTGGCCGTGGCTGCTGCTGATGAAGAGCTGGAGGCATTCCATCTGCGTTTCCAACGGTTACATGCTGACCATTGCCTTTGAGATCATCATCGTTATCATCATAATGGGTGTCCGCTGATTTGTTGCTTCTTTTCGTTCCTGCTTTGTTCTCCTCCTCCCTTCTCTTACATTCTTCCTGTTCAATGGAATGTATCTCTGTCTCTTTGTCTGTCAGATTGTTGTGATGGTCTGTTTCTAGAACACATAAAGAGTTATGTCAAATGTGCAACAGCATCATATATATATATATATATATATATATATAACCCTAACAGTACTAACAGAGGCCTTGTACTACTCTGGCTTTGATCATATTTCTCACACAAACCTATGGACGGGGTGGAATGCTGTGTAGGCAGGGCTGTGGTAGAAGACATTTGAGGTAGATTCTGATTGGTTATTACAGTGGAAGGTGTGTCCCTGGCATTGATTGACAGTGGAAGGCACTCTAAGAGACTGGTGTCTAGTCTCAGTGTCTGTTCATCTGATTGGGCATCGCCACAACACACAATAACAATGGGCTTGAGGTTGAGGGGCGAGGTTTGGCTGCTGACGCCCATGATCGGTGATGTCTGTGGGCTGAGTAGCTGTACTACTATGGCGGCGACTTCCTCCTCCTCTTCCTCCTCCTTCACAGGTGAGCCCGACGTCGCCTGTTCCATGTCTGCTTCGCTCTCCTCCTCTTGTTCAACTCCTTCCTCCTGTCACAAAGTCCAGTCCATGAACACATCCATACAAAATCTTGTCATCGTAATATTAACTATGAAAAAGAAAACTATACAGAAAGAATCATAAGACAGAAAAATGCACACACACTCATACACAAACACTCAGTCTGCCTTCACGCTTCTCCATCGTAATCCTCATTATGTTAAAATTTCATTCAAATTTAAATTTAAATGTTTCTCACACAAGTGCACACATTGTCTAGCTTTAAAAAAATTCACCCTTATGTGCGTTCTTACCACTGAGACTTGCTCTAACTGGACTTTTAAACATGTCCTACTCTTCACCCCAATCCTACTGGCTATCTCCTCAAAGCCAGGCCGAATGAACCAAGTTAAATGCTGGTCTGTGGGGGACAGACCACCAGAGTCATCCTGCTCCTCATCTTTATCAATGATTTCCTCCTCCTTTTCTTCGTCTTCCTCCTTTTCCACCTCTTCCTCTGTGTCCAAAGGACTAATGTCCTGAGATGGGCTGTATTCTTCATCTTTATCATCATAATTTTCATCGTCATCACCATCATCATCCTCACTGTCATCAGAGTCCTTTTCTTCTTCACTTTCATCTTTATATCCAGAGACTGAGATGGTTAACAAAGTCACAAACATGTTTATGCATTTTTGTGGGGAACAAATCGTGATTTCGTCAACCTGCTCATACGAACCTCTAGAAGAATGTTCTGATGCATCCAAAGCCACTGTTTTCATGTTCTATGTCAAGATAAAAGTGTTTAAAATGTCCAGTTAGTTTTAGTGCACCTTTTTTTATTAAGTTGTCCTTAAATCTGAAAAGAGATTCCCCTACCTGCGTATTCTTTGACCGTTGTTTTTTAAACGTGGGAGATTTCAAATGCCCGTTCTATAGAGGAACATGTCGCCAAAGGGTTATCAAAATCCATACAGGACAACTTTGACTGTATAACTGTATTTTATTACAATGTTACAATGTGTAAAAACAGCTATATGCAATTGCAGAGATTAATATACATTACAATATGTACAATTTGAAAAAATAAAGACATACAAGCTTCTACTGAATTTAGATACATTTCAGTTTATGTAATGCAATAAGTTAATTCAAAATAAGAAATCGTTTTTAAAAAATAAAAAGAATTACCAGAATGTGCAACATACCTCAAACAACACCCCCAGTGGTCCTCCCTGGTAGCAAATACTTTGTTTCCATTTTTTTGTGCCACTCCTTCCACCAAACTTTTCAAAAGCAGAGGGTATGTACCAACAACCCATACACTCAATACACTCCTCACCTGAAAGAAACACAAGTTAGCAAAATACAGGGTTCACCTAGCGACAGGTTTATATAGATGCCAAAAAAACTGACATGAAAAGTACTACACATATACGATTTAGTATGCGATATGTGCAAATAAAGAATGGTACATAAACAGAGACACCTAATCTAATAATACATTAAAGTGATCAGCCAGCTATTGAGAAAAACAGGCCGATCATCTACCAACTAGGACCAATGTAAGTTTGTTGTGACCATTTTTGTACATTCAAATGCAAACATGGTTTCATGGGAACGAACGCGAAAATAAACAAATAAATAACCTTCACGTCAACTGGAACTAAATACCCTCCTCATCTTTCTTAACCTAACAAACAAGAATGTTGTTTAGACTTATCTTTGTCTTGATATCTAGAATATAGAAGTTGAAAAATTTACAAATCACAGGGAGAGCAAAAGTATTCCTAATTGCAAAGTGTAAGTTTACCTTTAGCAAGCTTGTCTATATCTAAGATGCCCTCTTTGTCGCCACAGTTCACTGGAATCTGGTGCTGGTCTGGACAGCCCAAACAAGTCAGCTCTTGAGCACCAACAATACCAAACAGAAGAAGGGAAAGATTATATTCAATGGCGCCACTTGAGGGCGTTGGCATGTTCTTTTGACATACTGTTTTTATGATTCACCTGCAAAAAAAAACGTCTTGACGTTTAGATGAAGTCACTTACAAAGTTATAAAAATGTGTGAACCTTAAATGGAAAGTTGAGTGTGTGCCATGACAGCTGCTGCCAATTTTATGAAATTGCCACTGTACCTTCATAATTTAGCAGTGGCTTTGGCTTGGAAGCATGTGTCTGCCTGGGAAAAATACTCACTTTTGATTGGTGTGCCTTCGACAGAGTTGCGAGGGGACGCAGAACGTGGACTTTCTACCTGCTCTTCTTCTCTTTCTTTCTCTTCCTCGTCGTCCTCGATATTTTTTAATCTCTTGCTTTTCCTTGGGCTCATTTCCCCTTCTTCGGCTCTGTGATCATCTATATCTCTAATATGTAAATAAACGTACTGTTATTAAAGATTAAAATAAATGTATATGCATTTCTAACAACTTCTGATGCAGATTCCACACAGCCAGCAGCAATACATACTGTGCATCTACAACTGCATGTCTTTATTACCATACCAATAACAATACCAATTATTATGTGATGCATCGTGATCCAATAGATTATTTTCCAGTGACCACATGTCTTGGGTATTGCAGTCCGTTGCGCTTACATACAGCTAAGTTATCGGTTCACGTGTTATATTTTTGAATTATTATTTTTAATCGGTTTTTGGCCCCATTGAAA
>JAVQIZ010175853.1:0-22580 GCA_036023535.2 Galaxias brevipinnis | reverse complement strand
CCCCCCCCGGGCACACTCCCCGGGGGGGCCGCGCGCCCCCCCCGCGGGGGGGTCCGCAGGGGGGTGAGGGGCTGGGGGGGGGGGGGGGGGGGGGGGGGGGGCTCCTAACAGTAATTGTTTCTGTAATGTACAACTCGCTTCATGTGGTGCAATCACGGAGCACACACACTCGAACAAATGCACTCTGCAGCAGAGACACATGAGGAATTTACTCGTTACTTGCACTTGGATAGAGACAGCAAACGTCAGGCAGCTGAAATATGTGGAGAGAAAGGCCTTTCTGATGTGTCCAGCACGTGTGATTGCACTGCATCTCCCAAGTCAATGGAGGCTGGCTCGATTCCCCCCATCCCAGCCCTGTTGATCACTATTGTAGGGACTGTGAAAGAAGTCGCCTCCTGTGAAATGGCGAGATGGGCTGCAGAGCAGAACCCCATGCAGAGTTTTAGAAGCGGGGCCCGAATCAAAGCAATTAGTCCATAAATTGCTCCGTAAACCCGAAAATGAAGGGACCCATTGAGGGGTAAAATGGCAGGCGTACATTTGCATGCCTGTATTTTTATAAGGAGTTTTAAGGCTGCGGCAGTGAGCAAAATGAAACGAGCGAAGAGGGAGCCGTTGCTCTGAGATTGCTGCTCACAACTCAATTCCTACTGTGCACACACATGCCCATTCACACAGAACACGCACAGTCACACACATGCTCATTCACGCAGGACACGCACGTTCACACACACATGCCCATGCACACGCGCAATGGGCACACGTGTTCTGATCTTGTGGGCGTCGCCACTGCCCCAACCGTCACCAGGGATATCAATGTGACAAACAGGATTTCTAAAGCTACGATCCACAATCCGCACAGCCAATTAATGAGGGTTAATTGGCTGGCTGGTGGCCAAGTAGTGCCAATGACAGCTGACTCAAAGTGTGGCCTAGGACAGGCTTTGTTGGGCTTTCCATGAATGCCCGAGTAGTTGGCACTTCCATTAGAGCAGGACTCCGAGGGAGGTTGCGATGATTGACTGTACTACTTTCCCAACAGGCACAGCTCGAAAGCTACCGCAGAGGGTCTGTGGAACACTGCTCACACAAACGCGAGGAGACAAGGAGGACCTACAGAGGAGACCGTCCCGTGGACCTCGCCGCCGTGTCGCGGAGAGCAAGAGGACGCTAATTGGCGAGCAGCGAGCCGGTGTTGAAGGACAGCTGTAATCCCAGCGTGTAGCCAGTGGGTAGACAGAGGCCATTTCCTCACCCTGACCCCGCATGGCCCGCTGGTTAAACAGGGCCATAAACATGACAGCCGTGAGGGCCATGATGGAGCGCCAGCGCAGAGGGGCCTCTCACTCCCTCATGCTCGTAAAGGTCCATGATCTTCTGAGAGGCTGAGGAGTCCTAGGAGCCTGGAGCACACGAAGACCTATGTTGGTGTGGTGGCCACAGAAACGAGACATTACAGTCTCCATGTAATGTGGCATACTGTATATCCTATATGCTACTTTATGCGTACCCTATTCCTACTCTGCACATGTAGATTATTCTGGCCTGGCTTAAAAAAAACAAGGGATTCTCTACCTTTTGAGAGGCTAACTGGTGGCAGATGTCCTCAACCTCTGTCCCCCGACTAAGCTGGCAGGTAGTGTGGGGGAAAGTTTTTGCCGGAGATGTCCATTTTACAGGGGTATTACATTTCCACCAATCTAATCGCTGGCTCACATAATGAGAGCTGTAACAGATACGGGGACCGCATTCCCTCCCTGCCCCCCATCTAGGACGGGGGCCTTATCTGGAGGGAAACACATTTCAGCCTTGGCCTCTTCCCCATACCGGCGGCAGCGCTGCTGACGGTGGACTTCCAGGGGTTTTAACCCGGGTTTAACTGCTACTCCACCCGTACTGCTCCACTCCTGCTCGGGAAGCAGGTCGTGGGTGTCTAGCTCCCCCCAGCCCCCGTCTCCGTACAAGGCTGACTGCTAGCACTGCACAAAGAGGTATTTACAAGGCTTGTGTCGGGAGATATTAAACTTTAATCCCACCAAGAACAGCATATTTCCTCATTGAATTATAGATGACAAAGTTCACAGTCCCCTATATGACCTCCATAGCCACAATGGTAGGTTTTAATAAACTGTAGCATCACCCGACTGTGGATATTGCCTGTGCCTAGACGGAGTTTCATTTATAATAGAAAAAGGACTTATTGGCCACGGAAAAAGAGAGCGAGGGGTAAAATGTAATCCTGATGTGATTTACTGCAAGTGATGGTCAGGACCTGGCTGTGTTTGTGGGAGGTAGTCACTGTGCGTGGGAGAAGTGTACAGTACAAATAGACAGTAATGAAGAAAAAAGGCAGTGTGTTCACAGGGCAGTATTGGCTGGGGGGGGGGGCTGAAGTGTGTGTTTCTGTTGTAACTAGCCAGATCAAAGGGAGGGAGGTGTGATTGAGTCAAACTGACACCTCGGCTTTCGTTGGAATTCTCCATTGTCATGTTCCGTCTGTCAAAAACGGAGCACGGAATGGGAAATGTGTCGTGAATCCCCTGGAGACCAATTTAAATTCTGTTAAATGTTTGGCTCCAGTCCACGACATGAACAAATCAGGGCTTTCCTCCGAAGACAACAAGGCTGTGAGATTCACCTTTCACTAGGTTCTTAACATTTATGTACACAGCTTTCACTCATAGAACCTTGCCTATATTGGTAAAAGTTAATAGGGTGGCTCAGTTTAAGGTTTCCCCTAAATTCCAGACCACCAAAAAGATCTGTACTGTAAAACACAGCCTGGTGCATGGTCAGCTGGAGTTCAATTCACAGACTGGGCACACGTACAGCCAAATATTGAGTTGCATTCTACTTCACGCAGAAATGCAGAGTTTGAGTTGCAGTCTGTCAGAAAGGCTCGTAGGTTGTGAACTACGCATGGGAATGGAGTCTGACCGTCCGATATAGTTCAGGTCATATAAACACGCTGAGGTCACTGGGCGACTTGGAAAGCCCCTGCGCTTCCTGTATCCCATGGCTGTCCTATGCAGGCCACGGCGGGGGCCCTCTCATTAGGCGCGGGAGTCCTGCTCCTCAATTGCAGGGCAACAAAGTTGACTCCCTTCTCCCAGTGTAATGGGAGCCAGGGCCGTCATTATCAAGTGTGCTGGGCTAACATCAGGGAGGCCTCTCTGGTGCGCAGACAGCTGCTTCAACATCCCCCCCCACACACACACACACACGTACGCACGCACGCACGCACGCACGCACGGCATTCCTCAGCCATCTCCTCCACTCCCATCCCCACCGTGCTAATCCCGGCCAGTTAGAGGAACACTGTAGTTAGTGGGGGAGAGCTCGATGTAAACACACTGGTGCAGCTGCAGTGTCTGGGCCCCGCCCCGCTGGGACCGAGCACGGGCCCCTGCCAATAGTCCACGCTCTGCTGTCTCCACGAGACACAGGGGCCCTCGCCAGCCCCGAAACAGAACGACGTGTCAAAGCCATTCCTTAACACCAAACGCTAATTCTGGAACACTGAATTCCACCCCCCCCGAAAAAGCACATGGCAAAAGCCTTCCAACAGGAGGAGGTGTGAGGGCCTGCATGCCCCTAGAAATGTGTCTGTCTCTCCAGGGCGCTTCAGGTTCAGCTAAAGGATAAACATTATTTGCGAGGCACATGTGGTATGTTGCTGCAGAGCCCATCCAGGCCCAGCGGTGGCTGTCAGCTGTGAACATGACAACCAGCGTGGGGGAAACACAAAAATGTGGAAGCAAACACAGTAATTACCTAGTAGGAGACTGTGTGTTTGGTGGGTAAATGGCATATGGTTATGATAAGTGGCAGGGATTGGGTGCTTACATGCCCTGCCTATTCCAACCAAAGGTGGGAGTCGTGCTGCAGAGAAGATTACCATAGTGTCTCATTGACTGCCTGTGTGGGCCTCGTAAAAAAAAATTATAATAATAAAAAATAAAGCAACACCACCCCAATGGCGGCCATTATCCACAGCGTTCTTTGGAGCCTGACACATCCCAAGCTGTGTGCCTTCCCAACAGATACAAGCACAAAACACGTAGCATCCGTGATTTCATTACCTAAGAACACACGCTCGCTCGCTGAAAAAAAAAAGAAGCAAAAAACACTAAGATTCTCAATTCTTTCATCTCAGCGGTAGAGAAACACAGGGGTTATAATTGAGCATATTGTGCCATTTCTATGTAAATGAGGCTCATATGCCGTTCTCTGTCGGGGGTTTCAGTTGCACGCGCTTTCACAGTGCATGCACATTAGCAAGCCATAGAGGGAGGAATTAGAATACATTTTATCAACGTACAGACCAAATTAATTTTTGGGGGGGGGAAACCAAGGTAAATCGCTCTTCACAAAGGATGGGTGTGACCGATGGGAAACGGCGGCGCCATTACTGCCTAGGTGGTGTGGAGGAAAAATAGTCGAAGCCCTAATTAAGTATGGCTGTGGTTTTGGAAGGTCTCCGCTCCCCTGGGTGAGAGAGAGAGAGGGAGGTGGGTGACCTGGACAAGCATGCCTGGAGGTCGAAGCAATGGGCCTGCTGTAATTGGTTGTGATCTAACCCTCCAGGGACCGAGCGGGGGGCGTGCTCCTAGGGTCGTCCGGTCTCTCTGCTCTGGTCCCCTGGTCTCTCCTCTGCCCTCTTCCTCTGGTCCTCTCGGCTAGTCATTACAGGCTGCCTCCGCCTCTATAGGCTCTGACCTGGCTCCCCGGCCCATCCATCAGCACCAGCCCGTCATGCGGCTGTGCTGAGTACAGGCCCTCTGGCATCCAGAAGTCTCCAGAATGGCGGTCGAGCAGGTAGTTCAGAGAGGGAAAGGGGGTGGTTTCCGTGGTGGTTGGTCAGACGGGGGAGTGGCTGAGACGAGCCGTTTGAACCCCCCCCTCCCCCGAGACTTATTTGTGAATGGGTTTGGGGTGGATGGAGCAGGGAGCGGCTGACTTCCATATTCCTGACACATGCACAAGACTCTTAACCTCAAGAGAGGAACAGACAGCGCGGTACGGCAAAGAACAAATTGAACAGAGCAACCAAGCAACACATTAATTTCACGTAACATTAGGGGACTGAAAGATGATTTATCAAACCGGTGTGAAGTATAAAAGATAATACAAGGTACATGCGTTCATTTCAGTTCCAACATGGTTGTACAAAAAGGTTTACTTTGCTTTTAAACCCAAGTGAGGGTTGAGAAAAAAAAAACTTTCAATTTTATAGTCAATCAGTCATGAAAATGGCAAGTTGAGTGAGAATGTATTTACATACTGAGTGAATGTGGTAAAAGGTGAGCTTTTCATTCAAAAAGGGTGGCTGGCTCTGCATCCATGTGAAACAACAACATTTCCCCCCTGCACCCACCCACACACACAGACACACACACAAACACACACACAGAGACACACGCACACACACACACACACACGCTGAACACCATGCATGTCCCCTTTACCTCCCAGATTTATCAGGGCTCCATGGTACACAACCCAATTGATGCTTTCAATTCACAAAGAGTCACAAAGGAATTTACAGGGTACAGCATACTAATGAGAAGAATGGGGCTTTCTGGATTCATGGAGCTGCCACTCCGATACCAATCTAATAACTATTAAACTTGAAAACGAGCTCTCTCGTTTCGCTACTTTCAGCAGAAACCCCACACTAGGAGATTGGAACTTGAGGAGAACGTGACGGATACAGGGTGGGGAGGGAGGGTGTGTGGGTAACGGGCAATATTGTTGAATTAAATCTGATTCATTTAGCGGGCCCAGAAATCAAATTTATTATTTATATCATAAATATTTCCTGTTCCTTTGTTATGGCTGCGCTAGGTGAGACGTGGGCTGGGTCTGGGGCTGGTCAATATCCCGCTTATCAGCAGGCAATAAGGCAGGTCTGTGGTGCTAGGCCCAATCCCCCTGTGCCAGCCTGTGGTCCAATATTCCAACCTGTGGGGGGGGTTTAATCAGAGCTTGGGGCCCACCAAGCAAGTGAGCACACGCCAGGGGCCCCCCTGTGCATCGCTTAGCCACATTACCCGGCGCTACCCCAGCCCAAATGTCATTACACCCTCATTACTGGGGCTAGCCCCGCCAAGGGGGAGGCCGCCTGGAATCGTAAAGCACTTATTTAGCCTTGAAACCCAGGCCCAGATTAGCCTTCATATTGGACTGAGCCGGGGGGGGGTGGCGGGTTGGGGGTGGCCAGGCCAGCCCAGGAGATTGACCTGTGGTGGTGACCAGTCAGCAGCCACTTATTAGAGGGAGATGGGAGAAGCCGGCGCACAGCCATGGGGATCCTGCCCTCTCCGACGGCTTCTGTTTGCTCAACTGACATCCCGCTCGCCTGATTTTATTAAACATATCAATATTCAACCTGGCAGGGAAAGCTGGTGTGGTAAATATATGTGCACACTTACCTGGGTGGGATGAGATGGACCCAAAGAAGCACCGGCAGGCAAAAGGAATGGAAAGAGAGAGAGAGAGGGAAAAAAAGGTTTAGTTGATCTCTGCAATTGTACAAAAAAACTAACCAAAAAAACGTTATTATTTGATCACATAGGAGGTTAATCAAGGCATGTTTGAGGTCACTATCTACCGGGAATGCACCAGATGGACTAAATTGAAAAGATTGCCTCAGAGAAACATGATTAGTCCAATTCAACATCAAACGCAAATATCGCAATGCATTTATCTTCCAAATCCAGAGCTGAATGGAACATGGCACCCACAACAGATGGACAAGACACCATTGGTCAAGCTCAAAATGGACCCGTTCGATTATGCAGGGGCCGTCACGTCAGCGGCAAATGAAGAAAGCATCCCACCTTTATTTTGGTGGCAGACCCCATTTCCATTTTGATGGCCAACAAAGATCTGGTTAAGAACGCCTGTCCACTCTAATGAGATGTCACTTGATTTAGGGCCGGGCCGGCTGAAAGGCTACACTGTCTCACCAAGGCCACTCGCCGCCACTTGCTCAGCCAATAGAAATCAATACCGCCGATCCAATTATTAATACAGTCGTGGGCAGTTAGATGTGGATGAGACGGATGGCATTACGCCAAATTGATATGAAGGGGGAATGGATTTTATAAAGCGTTTGATGCTATCATTATTTTCCACACAATGGAGAGGCTCGTGGCGCTCCAAAGCAGAGAGGTTTTCCATTTACCCACTCCCCCCCACAACACTAAACATCAGCTCCATCCCCGATCAGTCACGAAACACTACTCAAAATCAACATGTCCACGAATCCAGCGTAGCGTGCTCTATTTTATCATAACAATGCAACAGACAGTAGGCGCACATCAGCACTTTCTCCCTGTGTGAGTTACTGTTTGTGTGGCGGTAATGGTGGCAGTGGTAACGGCGGTAAGTGTGTGTGTGCTTGCGTGCGTGTGTGTGTGTGTCTGTGAGGGGGGGAGGGGTGCAGCGCGAGGATAGGGATTCGCTGTCACCATGCATCTAGCCAGCCTCAGGTGTGGGTCCCAAATGAATATTCACCCTGCAGATTAACCCGGCTCCCCACAGGCTGGTGGCAGTAAATAAGAGAGCATTACTGCCGGTAAACAGCGAGGCAGGGAGGGCTGTTTGAATAACCTCCAGATCCCCAACACCAACAGGAGGCCATAGACCAATAAAGCCTGCTTATTGTCAGCAAATCCCCTACGGCTTCATTTGCATTCTCAACCAATCACCACGCTCTATGACATAGGAGAAATAATCTCTGCTTTTATTAGTGTTTTTTTTTCATCAGTTTTTTTTTTTTAATGTATTTAAAAGATGAGTCTCATTCTCCGTTATGTTCATCGCGCCAATCCGCCGCGGTGGCCACCGCGATAACTGAGGCCGTTTGGCGGACCACAGCGCTGCCCGGTGCGGGCTGCGGAGCCGCGGGGGGCGTGATGTGAGTCAGACAGAGCGAGAGTGGCCCCGGCCGGTGGTGCCAGCTAGCAGCTGGTGGGTGAGTCGAGCAGCTGCTCCCGCTGCTAGCTGGCAGGCCAGGCCGACCAGGAGACGGCCCTCTGTCCAGGCAGGTGGACCTGCAGGCACCGCGCACGGCTCGCTGAGCATTACGGGGCTCGCTGTCCTGTCCACGCTCATACACAGCCGCGGCGGACACGCGGGCGGACACCAGGCAACCCACCTGATGTTGTCGATGGGGGTGGGTCTGTAAACAATACAACACACCCGATGCCGAGGAACACCCAGCGTTTGGAGTGCATCACAAATCCTGTAAGGATGAGGTGTTAGCATCTCTGACCGATTCAGTCCTTCTAGACCGTTCTTCCTCCCTGTAGCTTGGGAAGAGACCACTGGGTGACCGTGAGTCCTCCAGGTCTCACGTTGCATCCAATTCAAAAAGGCGGACAGAACCACACAATACGAACACAGTGACATCAGACCACACTTTATCATCGGAAACCGCATCCCTAATAAGCAAACTCGCTAGAATAGACAAGAAGGTACTGTCGAGCAGAATAGACTGTATTTTGACATTTTGACTTACCAAAGTTTGAAACTAGAATGAGACAAAAGCTGTAATTACAGACCCGACCAAGCCTCAGTCTTCAATGAGATTTGAAGGGAAAAGGAAATTGAGTTTTTCTTTGTTTAGAATCATCAGTCTCTGCCAGTGCGTGGAATTGTGCTAATCATTCTTTAATTAATGTGTTGACTGGGGATGGGTCAGGGGCAGTGCTGCCATCCTCTTCCTACTCCCACTCCTCCTCTTCCTCCTCCCCTGATTCATCGTCACACGTTGACACACTAGTAAAAAAGAGACAAAGAAAGCTCCTAGCCTGTACGCTAGCGGTATCGCACAAACACGCAATACATCTCTCGCTCCCTCTCTCCCTCTCTCTCTCTCCCACACACACACACACACAAACAAGGACATGAGTGCAGAGACAGGCAGACAGCTCCAGTAGCCTGGTTTTTTAATTAAAGCGATAGCACCTGTTTAACGTTTAATCTAGCATAGATTGAACAGCAAGGAAACTGAAACGATGTCGCTGCAATATGCATCGCCTCTTTGGTGTGGTCCAATAGCAGTTCTAATTCTAGACCATGATCTTCAGTCATTTTTATCCTCTGCATGACACAGACTAAGTGTGTGTACATATTTGTAAGTGTACAAATATGATAAAAAAATGTAATTAAAATAAACATTTACTGAACATAGCTGTTTTATAGAATGCCTACATTCAACTGAATCAACTGTTTCGTCAGTGTGTTGACAGTGCAGTGCATTGTTTGGTGTGTTGCAGAGTGCACGAGGCCCTGCCTGAGTACACATGAAGAATGGTCAGTGGTGGGCAGAGGTTGTGACAGAGGCACTCACTGAGGTGCACCCAGCCATGCTAGAGGCACCACGGAAAGCTGAGTTTAAACCACAATTGGCTTGCATTAAACGTTGGACCAGAAGTCCCCCCCCAAACCTCCCTCCACTGCGCTCACTGTCTCCCCCCGCCTTCGCTCGCTGTGAGGCGTTCACCCTTGCTGTGGCTGTTTTCAGCGCTGCCTTAAGGACTTTGGGGGTTGAGCCCTGAGAGAACTGTGCTGCCCTCCACTTCAATTCCCCCTCTCTCTCTCTCTCTCTCTCTCTCTCTCTCTCTCTCTCTCTCAGGCTGGAGAGGGGAGATAAAGCCATGTCCTCCGAGCGCTGTCCTTCCAGTCTAGCTACCACAGTGTCATCCAAGCCCCGACTAAAAGCTGGACAAAGTTGTGGCGGCAAATGAAAGACAGCCTGGCTCTCACTGCCAGTACCCACCAACTTCTGCCCCTTCAGCAGCCCCTCGTCGCCCTGTTGCTCCCTCAGTAGCACTAGTGTGGGCTACAAGGTGTGACGTGGCTCTGCGAGGCACCTCGCTGGGCTTCAAAACGCAGCAGGGCTACAGTCCATTGATCAGTCTGGGTCTAACACTGAAACACCGAAGTAACGATGGGATGCCAGACCTACTTTTGAGACGCACGCAATCGCCCCGCCTCTCCCTTTCCGCCGCCTCGTGTTAATGAAATTAGCTGGCGCTTCACTGGAGTCATGGCCGGTGGCTAACAGAGGTGCCAAAGTGGATCCTCTTCAAAGGTTACCAGCCACTCCGGGGTTACTGTTCCATTTTTAGTTCCAAGTTCACCCGTGTCCCAAAGCCATAATCAAGCATAATGTGAGGGGGTTTCAAATGACATCAATAAAACATTTTAATATAATTCCATCTCACAAACTGGATATTGAAAATGCTATAATATCTCAATAATGATTAGCAGCCATGAGCAATATTTAATTCCATCTAATGTATTGTATTAGATCAAGGGGGGGGGTATTCGGTACGGTGTAAAAGTGAGGATATTGTATTGTGATACTAACATGGGTGTAATATGACAGCGAGGCAAGGGCGTATTAAGTCTGCTCTAACGGCCTAATCTCTGGGAGCTAACGCTGTTCAAACGAGTTAGCACAGCAAAAACATCGGAACGCCAGACCGTGCCAGAAGGACTGGAAATTCTATAGGCTAATGCTTTCCATTTAGAAGTACTAAACTGCACGACTGAGCGCTTCCAGAATACGGAGAAGCAAGCCACCGTCCAGTGTATTATTACAGGTTTTCTGTCTTGTTTTATCTCTTAGTCTAATTGGAGTTCGACTGTGAGCTCAGGGTTTCCACTGGCGGTCTGAAGACACCCAGGCATTTGAAAGCCTCTGACATCACGTCCCCCCCCCCCACAAAAAAAATCCCCAACCGCAGCACCCCGGAGCGCTGTGACGTCCTCCTCTTCCATCCGCCTGGGAAACGCCACTGATTAGCCCTAATGCTTCTCAGCTGCCACCCACCCCCCCACCCAAAAATAAAACTGCTTTGCCGCGTCTTCACATGAACCGCAGCACTGACTCCCATGTGGCATCTGGGATCTAAGATGGAGGTTACCCCTGTATGTTGACGCTTGCTCACTAACCTCTGTTCATGACATAACCAACCCACACAACAGGAGATCAAGTTTGCCATCTTAAAAGGAGTAAGAGGAGGATTGCTATCTATCTGTCGTCAAAAAAAGCTGCAGTAACATTGATATTTAAGTTCTACTTGCTTTAGCCCCGTTCCAATATTTGCTACGCACACTGGTGAATACAAATTACCACCCAAAAAAACAACAACTTGAAAATGTATTTATTCTCCCGCAAGGTATGTACAGTGACATTTAAAAGTGCTGTTCCATCCATACTCCCTGCCAAGCCCTAAGGATGTGAACACACCATTTGAATACACAGACAAACATTAGCCTCTTTAGTAAAATGTCCTCGTATATCCATCATATTTGCATCGAGCACACAAATGCCTAAAAGGTACAAAAGTACACTATTCCCCCAAAGCTACTGTAACTCCCTGGAATGGAGACGAGATGACAATTAAATGATTTTATCTAAAGCAGAAGTGGCTGTTCCACACCGGCAAAGATAACGCAGGTATGAAGCACCCACGCACAAACACTGTGAATGGTCCCCAGCAAACACAATGCATGAAGGCTCTCCAGTATTTCCGAGGGATTAAAATTGTGATAGTCCTTCGTTCCTGAGGCTGACAATTATCCCGCTAAAATAGGTTAAACTTGACAATTGATTGTATACATTTTTCTAGTGGGTGCAAGGACTAAAGTAGGTACACCCTGCGGTAGGGTTAGGAGTTCATTACTGCTGTTATCGCTACTCCGTGCTCATCGAGATACTCAATCTGCTCTACCTGAAAGGGGCGAGAGTGCGACAACAATAAGTCCAGGGAACTATTTTTTTTCTTTTTCCAACATCCATAGGTGGTAGTAGCGTGACCCTTGATGTGACCTCATTTCAGACTTAACGCATGAGAACAGAGGTATGAGTCCAAACCATTCCTAAACATGGCCTTTGCGCACAAACAGATTAAAACCTCAATATGAAGCCGCCGATATAGAAAACCATCAACAAATCCCCTGCTATGATAAAACCCCATAACTCTAAGGTCATAGATGTTCGAACACTTTGAAAGAAAAAAAAAACAACAACAATTCAGTCATGAAACATCTGGCCGCCCCGTCTCCCTGGTAGGACCCAGCGGACTCTAAATCGCACACTAGGAGCCACTCTCAGGCAGACCGCCTCCTGGCCATTAAGAGCATCACATCCCTGCCAGCTATCATCTCCTCCATTTGAATCCGGAGGTGTTATTGGAGCGATCAATCTTGTCCTGGCTCCGGTGGTTCATTTGGTCACCTACTGGCCAGTTGGACGGCAGCCTGGACTGGGCATGGGCCTGAGCAGTCTGCTAGGCCAGCTCGTCTGGAGCCAATGCAGGAGGCTAATTGAGCAGATGTTGGTAAACAAGCAGGTCAGCGGTGAAATGGGCGTGCGAGCCCCCACCCCCGGAATAGAAACAGGGTCGCCATGGCGCCGCATATTATTGCAGATGGAATTTGAGGGAGGAAAATGAGCTGATATGGCACAGAGGAGAACATCTGGCTAATAGGTGATTCGTCTTTGATGGCTTTCGCCACAATGTGACACAAAAAAAGTCAAGTAACAATTAGGGGGACAAAATTTAATTCTAGCTGAAAGGGTATACATTGCATTGTATGAATTGACACAATGAAACCAGCTTTTCTTGTAAAACAAAATGTTCCAACTCAGGCTTAGCTGCGTTTCCATAAGTAAATGTGGATGTTCGATCATGTCACCAACATTTTTTTTTCCATTTGTTTTTTTTTGGTTCCCAATCACATAGCATGGTCCTACTCCGTTGAAACCAGCTGTTTGTGCTAATGGCTTAAGATCGCCTTGCCACACCTGATCCTGCGCGTCAACCGTCCTAACTGACTTTGAATTGAAAATAGCCAAAATCAGAGGAGACAGCATGGAGATTTACGGTCTCAAAAAGGCTTCCCTCTCTCCCACAGGGTATAGACAGGGTTCAGAGGACCCTACTTCCGAAAAGAGATAGGCAGCGGCTCTTTCACCAACGCCAAATGAATCCTAAATGAGAAATATAGCTTACACCAGGACCATCTGGCACGTTGGGGCCCATTGAAATGAGCTGTAAATTGGCCAATTGAAAGTGATGTGCGGGGGGGTGAAGGTGCCGCGCGTCTGCTGGCTTTGTCAGGGCCGCTGTGTTGGGGTGGATGGATATCTGACCTTGAATGCAGTCTAATGGAGGCTTTCACTGGCTCCGCTTGAACGAGAAGGTAAATAGAGTGCCCCCTCGTTCGCCCACCCACGCCACGCCTTTGCTCGCGAGGCCATTACGCCGAAAAACCCTCGGGGGGGGGGGGCTCTTTATGATCAACTCGGCAAACGTACAAAATTGAATATGTTCAGGGCTGCCCTCAGACAATGACATGATCACTGTTGTGATTGGTGGGAGCTAGGTCAGCTGCCCGTCTGGGAGGTTAAAACCCCCTTGGACGCTGCATATGAACACTCTCTCATCTGTAGTGGCAGAGCTACAGTGAGCCGCTGTGTGATTATTCTCTATTCCCCCACATTGCCTGTGCATGATCCCAGCATAGACCTGTGCTGCTTACCCTACCTCCCTTCTCAGTAAGCACGCGCCGTGGGCAGACATCGCAGACAAGCACATCCCATTGCTGACGGAGTCCTGTTCATGTTACAATTAGCGAACCGAAAGAAGAACCGGAGGAGTTGGTCAACATTCTAGACACACAATGACGCAGGAGGCAGGGAGCTTCAGTCCGCGGTGGATTGAACGGAGGAGGAGGAGGAATATTAGATCCGCCGTGCCGTTGAGGTCCAACAGGCGCTGGTCCCCCCCCCCACACCCCACAGGGACCAGCCTCCCATCACCTAATGCAATCACTCCGACACATCAGACACACGTGCACACAGACACACAGAGTTACCAATAGAAGGCTGGGTGCACACGGCACAAAGCTCTCCTCCCAGCATGTCTGCCAGAGACAAATGATCATCACTCAAATCCGATTTGGGTCCATAGTGTCCTGACTGCAATTTCCTTTATTAAAACAGCCAGCTACCCATTGGGTGCTTCTCAATGCTTTTGGGGTCCCAGTGCTTCCTAGTCAAGGGTAATGTGGAGGAGGGAGGGGGGGGGGGAGGGGAGGGGTGTTATAATTGGCAAGCTGTTTAATGACACAGTTTACATAGTGAGGATAAATGCAGCCATGGAGGGGCTGCAAGGGCACACGCCACGCTGTGCTCAACTGGCAGAAAGAGGAGGGCTGGAGCATGAGAGTGTGGCTGCCGCATCTGTCAGGGTGGACCTGGTTTTCCCAGTATCGAAGGCTCGCTGAAAGATTTACTAGCAACGTCACTGGCACCACCTTTGCTCTCCTTCAGCGTCTTTAAACATTGATGCTATTGACTGTGGCCTCTGCCAATGAGCTGTGTAAATAAGGGAGGGGGCGCTGGCATGGCGTCCGATGGAAAGCACCCAGGAGATTAAGGTCACTCACTGGTGCCATAGGGAAAGGGATGGATTGACTTTGGCTGTCAGGTTCTGTCACCCTTTGTGTCAGGTTTTATGGCACCTCGCAGGCATTGTCTGTCTCTAAAGCCAAAACATGTTCAAATAAAACAATCATCCCAGTCATTTTATGGCGAGATCATTTATGCGTTACGGACTCCAGCCCTGTAAATAAATAAAGCCTCTGAGTAACTCAAGCACAAAGTACCCTAAAACTAAATACAAAATACACAAAAAAAGGAGTGCAGGGGTTTCACCGGCCATGGCTGACTAGCACGGTCACAGTGGTCCACACATGCTGCCTCATGTGCCAGAGTGAGGACGACTATGATGTGGGTACGGAGTAAAACTCCATCTGTTGTGGTGAATTATTAACGGGCCATTAAAATTACAGCCACGCTAAATGTCTTCCATTTCTTAATTATGAGACTATGGGTTTCCTCATCCCCAGACAGTTGACTTTATTCTCCAATATTCTATACAGACCATTTGCATAAGTTCTCAGGTTTGATTTCACGTAGATTAAGGAAATTGGAAATTGCCCGTCTCTAAATAATTGCAACTACTGTTGTTTATGTTGATCGTACTAGATAATTACAAAATGAACTACCAAGGGTAGGTTTTCCTTTCAGAAGGACAAGTGACACATCTATTTTATTAAAAACGGGGAGCTCCATTAGTCAAAATAAATCATGTGATCTGGTATTAAATGGCACAGAGCACAATGAGCCAGGGCTTTTGTTCCGATGGCTTAGCATGTCTTTTGAACCTATAGACATGCTCAGCCATACAGGCTTGTGGTCCTGCATGCAGCTGGTGCTCCCTTGGATCCTATGCATTAGTGCTGCCACCTTGTGATGTGGCATGGGTGTTCCATGCACTGGGAAACAGATCTGTTGAAAAAAGAACGAAATGAAGGTGACAGACAGACAGACAGGCAGGCAGGCAGGCAGGCAGGCAGGCAGGCAGGCAGGCAGGCAGGCAGGCAGGCAGGCAGGCAGAGCTTCGGGCCGCGCTTCAACACCGTATTCCTCCACGAGCACCAGGCCAGGGACCTGTTTTCATTACAGGCAACACGGCCGCTCTTAATTGGAATCTTGACCAGCTGCATTCTGACAGGATTTAGAAGGTCATCGAAACAAAGACCCCTCGCTGCAAAAAAAACAAAAAACAACCCGCACTTTCCATTCATGGCGCACATCAATCAAACGGGTTGCTTTGGGAGGAGGGGTTAATGGCGTTATTTGTCATGCCAACCGAGGGCGTCAGCAGCCGTGCCCATTAGACGTGATGTCTTTATCAGGAGGTGTGACAGCAGCCAAGCCACCAGCCTCTCCGCCGCGTGGAACCTGGCCAGCCAATTAGAAGCCTCTGGGACGCCTGAACCTGGCCCGAGACTACAGACAGCAGGGCAACACAGACAGCCACACCAACCACCGAGGAAGAACAATGATTCAGCCCAACTGGCATGGCAAAACTGGTCTAAAGAGACAGACGAGAGAGAGAGAGAGAGAGAGAGAGAGAGAGAGAGAGAGAGAGAGAGAGAGAAGACGATCAAGCATTCTATTTTGCAGATATGTAAAGGAGCAAATTCAAAAATTGCTGAAAAAGGCCCTGATTCGCAGGATGAGAGTCGTTTTCCTGAGATGGCAGCTAGATTGTACTCCTGCTATTTACTATCCCGGGGGTCTGCTTTATCAAGAGTGTGGACATCAATTTGTTTTCCTTTGCAAAGCAAAAGCAGGAACGAAGCTGATAGGAATCTGGCCAAGTAGAAAGAATCTCAATTTGTCATCCCTTTTATGACTCAAAGGGCAAATAATAGATTCCACCCATTCATGTAAACAGGGCATTTCCATAGAAATGGCCTCTTGTGTGCATCTCAGCCGGCCAGACTGGGTGAGAGGGGGGATGGAGCTGTTAATCCTGTTAGTTCCCTCCTCCAGAAGCTGTGGAGGAGAGGACGCCCACAGCCCCCCAGCCTCAGCTCCCTGCCTATAGCACCGGTCCCCCTGCTCCCATCCAGCGAGGGGGCTACAATAACAGCCCGGAGAGACTCAGGCACTGGCACACATTAGACTCAGCCCCACTCCCTCCTGGAGGCTGAATGCATATCTGGAGATATTCCATCTCCCCTCTTGCTTTGATGTAGAACTCCATATGTAAATTGAATATGTTCTGTAGTGCAGTGAAGTCCATCTCGATGCAGGGGATATTGTTGTTTTCATTAACGTCAGGAAAATAAATCCATGTTCTGTATGGAAAACACCTCGTGGATAGTCACAGAGCTCTGTATATTTACACTGTAGGTCACCTTGAGGGTCTTGAAAGGCCCCCCCCAAAATGAAATTGCTATTAATAAACTGAGATGTGTCATACAAGCCATTGATAGTAGACTAATAAATGAGAATAAAAGGGAGATAGATGTTTTTGTGCTCCATCGTGTACAGAGTCAAAGTTCAGCAGTAATGAGTTTTGTGCTTGTAGCCTAACCCCGTCATTGATCATTCGGGCTTGGGGGTAATTATGACATTTCGCTGAGCAAGATGCCAAGACGTGACGGATTCAGATTCTGCCAAATTGCATCTCAGAAATAAGCAGTACTCTGTGTGTGTGTGATAAATGAAACAGAGATGACGAATGATTAGTCAGAACCAAACACGTTACACACTATGTCTGGGCGTGAAAGTCCAGTTTGTGCGTTTTCTAACTTCAAACACGAGGAGTCAGCAAAATGCTAATTCTTCCCAAAAATAATAAGCACTTCTTCTACCGACAGGAGGCACTGTGGAAGGGGGATTCACAGTAAATTCGTAGGTGTGGTTGCTTGACAAAAGGACTTATGTTTCATGAACAAGGTAGAAAGGAGGGCTTAAAGGTTTCGGGGCAGCTATAACAAGACACAGAGACGTGTGGCATGCGTCCCTCAAGGCAATCCCTGGGATCAATGACATTGATGGACTCATTTGACTGCTGTCAGTGATTAGCACACAGAAGGGCATTGCTCAGCATACGTACACAGTCATTTCTTTAATCCCAGAAATCAACCAAAAAATGTGTTAACCCACCATAGCGCTTTGATTTTGTGTCATTTCTAATTGTCATGTCCCTTTCCTGGCAGTAGATGTTACACAACCTTTTGATTGTGCCTGACTACCAGGTTTGCCTGGCTTAGTATGATAATCCACACAGTAGTAATTGGCCATTTTGACATAAATATCAAAATAGGCTGTACATATATATTTTCTTGTCTTTCTAAGGAATGGGCATGGCTAGTTTTAATATTTATAATAACATGTCTATTTACACATGAAATTATTGCAAATCCAAAGCCATTTACTGTTAATGTTCCGCTTATTAAATTGCATTAATCTGGCTTACCGTTTGGGCCAACTGTTTCACATCTTGTCTGTGCATGTATTGCTATTAGTGTGTGTTTGTGTATATGTGTGTGTGCGTGTGCGTGTGCGTGTGCGTGTGTGTGTGGAGCATTGGTATCCCCTTTTGTGCCCCTTAGGGGATAGCTGTGTTAATGTGCTTCTCCTTTCTGCTTTATGAAGGCTTATGTCAAATTGAAACTCCAATTGGATATTAAAGGGCACCGTGTGATTGAACCGGTGCCTATTGTTTACATGAGCACCACGATTACTCAAGTGCCCTGCAGCCATGCAGCCCAATACAGCACCCACACACTGGGATAGATCACAATAACTATGTGAAGCAATATGGAATATACTCCTGTAAAGGTCAATTAAGTGTTCGGTCAATTCAGCTTTAAAAAACGGACTACGGGTGTCGTTCTTCAAGCATAGGTCAAAACAATGTTTGGCAAAAAAATACATTAAAAGCGTTAACCCCTGGCATAATGTTTATTTTTCTTTGCAATAAGGCTGCTGAAATGAAGTCTGATAATATTGTTTGGACAACATGGCCTTCACAAATAGCACGCCGGGGCTGTGTACAAACAGGGTGTGTTCCATTGTGCAGCCGTGAGCCGCGGCTGCTCCGACATCACTGGTTTCCGCGTCCTCCTACCCCACCCTGTGGTCAGTGCGGGACATGCTCCAACAACAGGCAGCCGGCACAAAAGAGGAGAGGGAATCAGACGGAAAAGGACAAAATAAGGGGATGGAAAAGTTCTGAAGCTGATCCCGCCGGCCCTCCGTCCTCCGCGGACGGCGTGATTTATAGGGCACGGCCGGGGGAATATTTCAGTGGAATACATAGAGGCTAATATCCCTACACTGGTCCACAGCGTTAGGGAGAGGCATGAATACATTGAGTTTGTTACGGCTGGCCCTAATCAATCAGGGCACACAGTGGGTGGAACGGCGCCGAAAAAAAAAGAAATAAAGGAGCTCCGTTCTCATTACCGCCACAAATCACACATTACGCATTATGAATTATACACAAACCCTTTGGGTCACACCCTTCCCAACCTAATGACCAGGAATTCTCCGAGAGAAGATTAGGCCGACCATAAAGATTTGGTTATGCGCTTAGACACAGCTACAGGGCCTCCTAAAAGGGTCAACACCTCTTGGAAATAGGATGTAAAAATGCGAAGTGTTCTTTGGAATGGCGTGAGGTCTTTATGGTGAAAACAGAGGGGTTTGAGGCCCGGTGGCCAATTTTAGGGGCCTCCAGAGAAAAACCGCGCCTGGCACATAATACACACATTACAATAGTGGCAAACATACAATGTCATGAATAAAATTACATTATGGTCCTCCGAACAGGAACGTCTGCGTTGCCTGGGAAATCGCTTTTGTCAGACAAACAAATCGGTGGGCATATTTCTCTTAGCATTGATAATGATACCTCCGTTGGTAAGTGGCGGGTGGAGTGAATCTTGTTTGCCTCTGTTTTTGGTAAGAGGCTCGTTCACGTTACATTTAGAGGCAGGCAAAAAAAAAAAAAAAAAAGACCTGGCCTGTGATAGGCTGCAGCTCATCGCGCGTTCCGATCACGTCTCAGAGGAGAGGGAGAGTTTTCTCTCTCTGTCTAAGGGAACATCTAGATCTGTCTGACAAAGGTAGTCCACGACTTGTCAATCAAGATAGATGAAGGGTAAGACTGGGATGAGTTCTGCCTGATGGAGAACAGTGGAGTCGGGTACATGAAGTAGGTTAAACCCCAGCAGCAGGGTCTCCAGGCCTCTCTCTCTCTCTCTCTCTCTCTCTTTCTCTCTCTCTCTCTCTCTCTCTCTCTCCATGGAGCTTAGGGCAGGACCAGGGGGCACTGGTAGGGCTCCAACACTGGAGCTATCTTCCTCTGCCACACGGAGGGGAGGACCGGAGGGCAGGGGTCAGCTGGGATCTCCCTACTCTGCCCCCGAACCCATTCATCCTGAACCGGGCAGGGGACAGTGGGACTGGAAAGACCCCGTCTCTGATCTCTGTTCACCACCTAACTCTCACTCCCACTCTGTGTGTGTGTGTGTGTGTGTGTGTGTGTGTGTGTGTAGTGGCGTGTGTTTGTGGTGGTGTAAGAATCGTTTTTCCACGGTGCCATCTAGCCGCAGCACGAGGCGGCCGTGGAGGATGGGAGTTCGTCAGAGCTGTCTCACTGGGTGACGTTAATATGGCAATGCTAAGCTGGCAAAGGACTTAAGCGGCTTAGGAAAGTACAGGGGAAGAAACTTGATGATTCCACAGCAGTTTGGAGACTTTCTTTAAATCCTGGATAGTTTAAATACACATCCCTACCTCATGCTGGTCATAGGACGACTTTAGCTTATTCAAATGTAAAGCGCGGACGGGAATTAGCATTTCTGTGTGTTTTCGAGTACATTTAACAAAGTTGGACACGTACAAAATGCTGACAGCTCGAAGTTTTTTTTTTCTTTTCCGTGGATTGGCTCAGTGGCTTCAGTCCTTACAACTTGCCTGCCAATCGTAATCAGATTTTTACCAGAAATCAATGCCTCGCCTGGGTCTCGCATGGCAAATCCCGAGCGGGAATCGACTCCCATACCAGTCTTGGGATCCGGCCTCTTTTATCTTATGCCTCCCTGTGAGGGAGCAGACAAAAGGAGCATCGTCCCTCGATGCGAGATCAAGGGGCCACGCCACCCGATCAATGGGCATTGGCAAACACATCTGCAGAGCTGAGAGGCTGTGTCACTGGGCCGTAAATCTCCTCCGCTCCTCCTGATCCGGCGGCGTGAGGACAGGGGCTATCCCAGCTCCCACCACAGGGTCTGACAAGGACTCCGTTACCCATCAGTCCTCCCAGGAGTCCATCAGGCAAACGGGCTCCTACGCTCCCCGACGTTAGATGCGATTCTAAACCTTAAGATACGGCATGGAGAAGGCGTCCATCATCGCACGGCTCCCTGTCGTCATGTTTGGACCGGGGAGAGCCGGTGCTTTATGGTTTAAGCCTGGCGCTTTTTATTGATTTGCTGTCGAGGCAGGTGAGATAGCGGGACTGACCTGCGGGTTGACCTTGTCGGACGAGGGCTCTATGCGGGCCCCGGCCCCTCTGTGGGGGCAGCGTACCTTCACCCTCCCCTCCCCGGCTCCCCCCCCCCCACTGCCCACGCAGCTCAGCCACGGCGCCTTCCATTTACCCAACCCACACACTTTCACCAAATTCCTCCCGCCATGATAATACCCCCAATAACAGCCCTAATCCGAGCACGCGGCGCTGCTCAATTACAGCCTTCGGGAGGATGGGATTAGGGGCAGAGACGGTGGAGAAAGGGGGGGGGTGCACAGAGGGAGGATGGAGGAGACGAACTCAAGGAATGGGGGGGGGGGGTTAAGGAAGAGAGGAAGCGAGGAGGAGGGGGAGAGAGGAGAGGCTGTGTTTTCACTGCCGTGAAGGGCTGCAGAAGAGCAGACAGGCGGCAGTGGGTAGATGGCAAATAGGCTGTCACCCGCCGACAGCGCAGCGGAGCGTGCAGAGCCCAGCCCAGCACAGCAGTGCAGACTGGCAGACCGGGGGTGAGCCGGGGCGGAGGGGGGGCAGACGGGCTGGCTGTCTGCGGCGATGGCAGGAGACGAGCTCAGGGTTGGCCAATTTACTTGGGAACCGAGACAGGAGGTTAGGGGGGGAGAGGGGTGTGAGGAGGGTCGGGTTAGGGGGAGGGTAAGGGAGAGGTGGACTCGGGTGACAAGGGTCACTATCTCTAGCTCAAAAAAAACATTTCTGTGGGGAAACCGTGGGGGAGAGAGAGAGAGAGAGAGAGAGAGAGAGAGAGAGAGAAAGAAAGAGCGAGGGAGGGAGGGAGGGAGAGAGAGAGCGAGAGAAGAGAGAGACAGAGAAAAGGGAAGGGAGAGCTGATACAGACGTAGCCAAAGATAAGACAAAAACGGAGAAGGAGATAGTCGGGCTTAGAAAAATATGGCGCGGAGCTTATGTCTCCAGCTCCACACTGACGTTTACAAAATGGAAATGTCCCTCCCCCCCACAACCCTCTCCCTCCTCTTATCCCTCCAGAGTTGTGAATGTTGATTGAGGGTGCTGGCAGGAAGATGAGTTGTAATCAACTCCCCATCACAACAGCAGCCATCTCATACACGCTGACACTGGGAGCCATGGACGGGATGCAGCCACCAAGTAGTAAATCGGGGGTTTGCAAAACAGATTACATTTTCCACACTAGTCGATGTTCACCTTGTTTGTCGAGAGAGCAGAGCCCATCAGCAAACTCCCCGAACATAAACAATATTAGCGCAGGAATAATCGATGTGAAATCCGCGGTCGATTTCAGAATACAATCAACGTAACTAACACTTTGGCTGGTAACGTCTGCAAAATATAATGTATTTTGGGCAGTATTCTTATCCTCATTCCAAACACAGCACCAGTATCAGAGAGTACAGGGCAGACACTGTATGTCTGTGTGTCAGTCTCTCGCTCTTTTTTTCTCTCTCTCTCCCTCCCTCTCTCGCTCTACGTCTGTCTCTCTCTCTCTACGTCTCTCTCTCTGTCTCTCTCTCTCTCCATCTCTCTCTCTCTACGTCTGTCTGTCTCTCTCTCTCTCCATCTCTCTCTCTCTACGTCTGTCTGTCTCTCTCTCTCCATCTCTCTCTCTCTACGTCTGTCTGTCTCTCTCTACGTCTGTCTGTCTCTCTCTCTCTC
>JAVQIZ010175848.1:0-15548 GCA_036023535.2 Galaxias brevipinnis | reverse complement strand
TTTTTTTTATTATAGATTTGAGTTTTGCTTATAGTTTTCTTATATTTTTCTTTTGGATTTTTGTTTTTCTTTTGGATTGTCTTTTTTTGCTTTTGGATTTTCTTTTTTTGCTTTTGGATTTTCGTTTTTTGCATTTGGTTATCTTCTTTTTTGTTTGTGGATTTTGTTTTCACTTTTGTAGACTTTTGGCACACATCTCATTCCATATGTAGTCCCCCACGGGAAGCTATGATTAGTGCTGCATCAATCAAGCTACTTTGATTATCCTTAAATTTTTTTGGGGAAAAAATATCGTTCCAAATAAATTACTTCCTAATAATGTGAAAGACATCATAAACAGGGTTTGGGTTTTTCTTATAGTATTGACGGTACAGGTTCAATTTATTTTAAAAACGCAACTTAAATATATATATATTACAGTAAAAAAAGGTCATAAAATATGATAATATATGCCCATTTACTTATTTCTATTGTGTCATTGCTTTTGTCTTACAATGCTGCAAGTCCATACACTTACACAATGGCTGGCTCAAAACTATAATGATCATGGCTGATGGGCCAAGGGTCACTAAAAAAGCAAGCATCAAACATTATACATCAATATTGTGTTTGTCTTTACCAATCATGCCCCTTTTTAGAGAACATCTAGAAACATAATTATTTAGCTTTAATTTACAGAAAGGTCCTTCTGTACAGCAGAGGCGCTACATGAATCTTTTTATTGTAGTTGTGGAAAAAAAATCCCTGATTACCCATCAGCCACTTACAAACATTCCTTCCGGTTTGACCGCCATTAAAGAAAGCAGGTAAGACAATCGTTACGATGAAATTGTCAACTAAAATCCAATCAAAATCTCTGTAATCAAGCATATATTTACCATTTACCATAAGGCATTCACATGCTACATATCCTTATGAACATATACACTTAATATTATGTGGCTTAGAAGAAGAAACCAGTGAATACTTTGCTACAATTGATGAGCTCATCTTGGCTTCTATTTAACGCATGAGCATTCAAGCAAAAAAATGTCCGTGAATGTATGATATGTTCATGGCCTTTTCAGCAAATTACATTTTTGATAGAAAAACAGTGAACTGATACTAAAGACAACTGCATTACACATTAATTTCCAATCACATCTGCCGCATTCTGTCAACAGCTAATGTCTGCTGCTATCAGCTACTACTACTGGCTAAATGATTAGCAAGCGTAAGTTGCTACGCAGCCCAAGTGTTGCACTAATAAACTTGACGGTCTCCTTCCACAGTCATGGCTATCCGGTATCCAATGGCCGTTGGCCTGAACAAGGGCCACCCGGTAACCAAGAACGTCTCTGCACCCAAGCATGGCCGTAGGCGAGGGGTAAGTAACTCACTGCATCCAGCTCCACTATCAACTGGTAACAGTGTTCTGTCAGCAGGTTATAGCTATTAGTAACTTAACACCACAAGTATGCAGTTATGTTAGAAAGTTACCAAATTCTACTTTGTTCACAATAGACAAAGACAATGTTTTGACACAGACGCAGTTGCGCATTCATGTTTGTATGTAGTTCCTAGCACTAAACCGTCTCAATTCGTCTATCATCAGCGTCTGACCAAGCACAGCAAGTTTGTGCGTGACATGATCCGCGAGGTGTGTGGCTTTGCTCCATATGAGAGGCGCGCCATGGAATTGCTCAAGGTGTCCAAGGATAAGAGAGCCCTGAAGTTCATCAAGAAGAGGGTAAGTGTCAACAGACCAATGCAGAGTAAAGCCCGGTTTATACTTCAGCTGAAGAAGTACGTAAACATCTCTGCGTAGCTTCGCAGAGAAGGGGTTTCTGGGAAAGTGTAGTTGACAGAGTCCTTCCAAATTCTGACAGCGCAACGCTGTGTCTTCTTGTGTCAAATAATCATTGATTGGATGAGCAGGGAAGGAAGTTGGAAGCGAGAAGATATTGGGTAATATTTTGGTTAAAAAAACACACAGATCGCAATTAAAACATTAGAGCCATTTGGAAGAGCGACTCGTGAATGAGGTTGGCAAATACAGACATTTGTACGGCCCGTCCGCAAAACAAATAGTGAGGGGTCACTCTCCGTAATACTTCTTATCCGTGTTTTTTTCCTGTACATCCTGGATTATTAAGTACGACACCGCCTCCCAGTGAACTGTGGAAGCATGTAGGCAAACTGCTGTCATTTCAGCACATAACGGATGTTAACGCTTATCGCCGGTTTTACACTGGCAACGAAGCGCAGCCAATTTCCATTCAGCACCCATGTTAACAGATTGGACCATGTACACCAGCTGTGAAGGGCTGCAAAACTCTGTGCAACTCAACTGCAGCAATAGTTTCGGTGTCAGCTGTGCGAACCGCAAGTGAATTGATGGAAGAAACAGACTATTTAGATAAACAAAACATGTTAAGATTTGAATTAGTCAATTGTACTATAGCATTGGAGCTACCGAGCTAACTACACATCGCTGGTGACAAACACCCTTTGTCTATATTTTGGCCATTCATTCAGCGTTTCCCCAGTAAAAACAAATTACTATATCCGTCCAAGAAGTGGACACGGGGTCTACAGTTGTCAGGAACACACGTTATAAACCAATTAGGTTATTTAGTTACCCATGATGAAGATCAGCCCTAAATGTTATAACAAGTACAGAGGAGCAGAAATGCTTGACTGGCGCAGACATTTGGTTCTGGTGTAAATAGCCTTGCGCCAGTTTGGTGCCTCTTTGTCATTCGTGGCGCTCTGAGCGCTTCACAGCTGGTGTAAAGCCGACGTAACACTGCTTCTAATGAAGCGTTAATGGTATCAGGTCTGACACACTGCAAAATACCTAAAAGATCCATGTTTTGTTTAAATGTTAAGCATTTTAAATTCATGCCAGTTCAATTCATCAGGATATATGTTAATGAGTTGTGGGGGGACCTAGTTTTTTTCTTCTTCTAATGTTTGTCTTGTGCTCTACCTCCCCTTTGTTCCTCACATCTCCTGTATCTTTCTTTTCCTCCCATCAGATCGGCACTCACATCCGCGCCAAGAGAAAGAGGGAAGAGCTGAGCAACGTGTTAGCAGCAATGAGGAAGGCTGCTGCCAAGAAGGAGTAAAAACCTCAATAAATATTTGTATTACACAAAGAAACATGTTTGGCGTCTCTGTTTTGTTGGTATGAAGAGGTTGGATGGTGTTTTAGGGGAGGATTTCACAAAGCAGTGTGACAAACATGGATGTATGGCTGTCTATTAAAAAACATGAATAGCCAACTATAACCCCTTCAGAGTTCATTTACCAGTTAGTACTACCTCTGATTGCTCTTGCCACCCATACTGAAAAAACTGTATTGCTGTATTGTACATCCAGCAAAAGGCTTAGACATTCTTTAGTATTGCTACTGTTTAGGTTAGCTTGAAAATAATTTGATAGTTGAAGGGCCCATTATGTAAACAATCATAAAATGTGATTCCTTTGTGTCTGAAACACATTTAAGTAGTTGGGAGAAAAATCATTTTATTCTAGGGTGCCTCTTCCAACTCGCATGCCGATTTCAGTGGTGAATGTAAAATTACAGCCATTTCTCATTAACATACGTTGGCAAAGTTATGTTATTGGCTAGGGATAGTAATATTCCGCAGTCATGGCTGCTGCCTTAGTCCACGATTGGTCAATGAGATTGACTTAAATTTTCATAGTCACAAATTGCTGCGATTCAGAACAGCTTGTAAAACAAGGTAATTGTGTTGTCAGAGGTGAACTAGAGAAAATGCTCAAGGCACATATTTCACTTTCACGTTTGTACAATCCCTCTGAGTGATAAAACTGCTAGACAAAGAAATATTCAAAATCTTAGATTATTGTCCCTTTCATGGTCAGAGAAAATAGGAAGCGAGTCGGATTGTATTCAGCTGTAGACTCTTTAAAATACATACATTATTATAATCGTCATCACATCTGTAGAAGGTAAATAATATAAAAGAATATCAATTAGTCTGGCTGCCTAGCAGCAAGGTCACAATCCCAAATGCTCGGTGGTCATCAAGGGGATCCTCTTCATCGTCGGGTGAGGTGCGTGTTCTCTGACCAGCTCCATCACAGTCTGGTTATATCAAATTCCAGTCAGATAGGGGTCTAGGTGTGGGGGGGGGTGAGAGGTCAGGGTTCAAGGTAAGGCAATGGGGTAGATCTGGCTGTAATGGTCGACAAAGTGGACCTCCAGTCCCTCGGTGATGTATTCTGGGAGGTCAGAGAAGTCCTTTTTGTTTTCCGCTGGCAGAAGGATGCATGTCACACCAGCACGTTTTGCCTGGGACACAAACACACAGGGTTAATATGTGACTGATTGCTATAGTGACAGAAGGAGGAGGGAAGCGAGAGAGACTTACAGCGATGGTTTTCTCTTTGATGCCTCCCACTGGGAGGATCTTTCCGGTCAGCGATACCTCTCCGGTCATCGCTAGGTTCTGGCGTACCGGACGCCCCGTTGCCAGGGACAACAGCGCCGTGACGATGGTGCAGCCGGCGCTAGGTCCGTCCTTGGGAGTTGCCCCCTGGGAAACAAGAACAGATTACACATGTCAACTGTGCCCAATCTCAGTCCCTAAAATGTCTTGACCAGTAGAGACTGCGGTCTAATTTCTTTCTCCATTGTCTTCTAGAAAACACTCAGTCTAACTTAATCCATACTGACCAATCTTTGTTCAATGCATTATCTATTCCTATGGACCATAAATAATAAAATGTGTGACCAAAAATAATTACTACAATTTTATAAATAATTACATTTCACACCACTTTTCCATGATTTATGGACGTTCTACCGATTAGATTATTATATAAATGTTGTTTCTTAAAACAAATCATGAAACACTGCAGCCAGTGGTTACCTCTGGAACGTGCAGATGCAGGTGACCGTTGATCAGGAAGTTGTTTTTGGGCTCCTTCGACATCAGGAAGGCTTTGGCGAAGGTTAAGGCTATCTTGGCACTTTCCTTCATGACGTCACCAAGTTGACCTGTGACCTCCAGAGAGCCCTCCCCGTCCTTTCCTCCTGCCTCACCCTGCGGTCGGCGGAGCGATGTCTCAATGAACAGAGTGGTGCCACCTAGGGACCCACGGTTATGTCATCGTTATGACGTCATCGATGTGATAAGTATTATTTGTGAATGTAATGGGACTAATGGTATTACAATGGGACCACTACTAATTAAGATGTTTAATTGAGTGGCCGGCTGGTACAGCCGGTCAACTATTGTAATCGTCAGTATTATTATTATTATTTCCCCATAAGTCCTACTTCCCATGGTTCAAAATGCACCAAATTTGGCACACATGTCCAAGTCCTCTCAAAACTACAACCTATGCCATGCCGTCTCATTGTTCCTGTTGGTGGAGCTATAGCAGCAGTTCAAAGTTCCAAGTGTTAAAAAAATCATAAAAAATAGACCATTAGGGTTCCATCTCTGAAAATGTCAGAACTTGTCCCTTGCAGTGAGATAAAACTTTCATATGCTGGCACCCACTACAATTTTTTTTTTCTTCCAAAAACTGGTGGTCTACTCAAAGTGTATAAGTCCAAAACCATAAATCCAAATCACATGCTTGGGTTTTATGGTATAGGTATGGTATAAGGTCTAATGTGTTAATTTAGTCCAGTAGCATTAGTCTTTATTCAAAGTAAATAGGTATTAAATAGAAACTGTCCATAGGAGAATGTAATTTAGTGGTTTACTTTATGATGTGGTGTTTTGGGTCCAAGGTCCTAATGTGTTAATATAGTCCAGTACCAGTCTTTATTTGGAGGGTAACTACGTTTTAAATAGAAACTGTCCATAGGAGAATGTCATGTAGTGGTTACATTTTATAGTGTGATGGGGTTTAGGGTCTTACCCATGGCGGTCCAAGCCAAACCCATGACGACGCCCGGTGGTGTGATGTCATACATGCGGTCGACTGTGTACAGGGGCTTGCCCACGTAGTCCTGCAGGTTGTCGGGGGTTATGGCCACCGATGACTCGTCGCCGCTCACGATACGGAAGGCTACCTTTCGGAACACCTGTGGCCCAAAAATAAATAAATAAATGTAGTACACTGAGCCATATTCAAACAACCCTGAACACGTCAGTTCTAAACAAAGTGTTTTTTAGGAAACCTTTCGGAAACTCTAGAAACGACGTAGATGCCACACATTTCACTTTCTCTTGGCAGGGCTACTAGTTTTAAACTGGCTTTGTCCAGGGGGGGTGTGTCCAGACCTTCTCCACTTGTTTCTGCAGGTTCCTGACGCCAGACTCGCGGCAGTACTGTTTGATGAGCAGGCTCAGAGCTTCGGGGGAGATAGACGTCTTGTCCTCAGTCAGACCGCACAGAACCCGCAGCTGAGGTACCAGGTAGCGCTAGTGAGAGAAAGACAGACATTTAGAGAACACCCATAATCCATAAAACCCATAATACATTGCCAGTTTAACCTAATATACAATGTTTATAAAATATTTATTGTTCTTTCATGCCAATAAAGCCCACTGAAAATTAAATTGAATGTTTATAAAATATCTTTTAAAAATGTATTCTGAAGGTAGGTATTCTGTGCATTCTGCTCTGGTTTTGTGAGCTGTGTCTGTGTAGCTAGGCAACAGATTGTGCTACCTAGGTGACAGACTGGCTGTTAGTGTCATTAGAAAGGGGGTGGACACGATGACATAATCTCACATTCCTGGTTTAATTTAGAATCTGAATGAAAGTTTGACCAGTGGTTGTCTGGTGGGCTGTGCGTCTGTGTTACCAAGGTAACAAGGCTAGTTGTGTGTGTGTGTGTGTGTGTGTTACCTCGGCGATAGCTAGCTTCTCCTGAGCGACATATCCCGACACGTTGATCATCTCCATCCTGTCTCTGAGTGGCTCTGGGATGGTGTCAATCACGTTGGCCGTGCAGATGAAAAGAACCTGATTGGACAGGACATGAACAGGGGAGGGGTTTACAATATAAACAGTGAGATTCAGCAGCGTTTTGAGGTGGAAGTATGATTGAGCTGCATGTGTATGTAGAGAAAAAAGTAGCTTATATCAAAATCAACTTCCATTACATTTTCCAGTCGTTCTACATAATACCCCCTTCCACTCCTACATACAGAACCCCTCTTACCTTGGAAAGGTCGACTGGTACGTCTAAATAGTGATCCAGGAAGTTGGCGTTCTGCTCCGGGTCCAACAGCTCTAGCAGAGCTGACGACGGATCACCTTGGTAACCACGACCCATCTTATCCACCTGACAAACACATATGAGACAACATACACCTTCGTCATCATCATCTTCTCACCTATTAACAGACACAATCTGTGTGTCTTAAGTTATGTAGTGCTGAATACGCTACCGTTTCTGTGACCTTTAGTTTAGAATGGTGTCTGTACTCGTTTGGGTTATTCATAATAATAATAATAATAATAAAAACAATAATACATTTAATTTGTAGAGTGCTGTACAGTGCTAAGGTTACAGAGGTGCTGCTAGCTGTCTGGGATTCGTTTCAGGAGGAGTAGTTCAATGGTAGATAGATTTGAAAAGTTACATTTCAACAATGAGAATATAAACCGGCATAACAGAGTACAAAAAAACTTCAATCTAAAAGATGACTGCGGACATTAAATGTATTTCTGAAGATATTGATTAATTCATGAATAACAGATAAATTATGAATTTATTAGTGTTAATTATAGTAGTAATATTGTACTGCACCTCATCTATAAGCACTAGAGGGTTTTCAGTCTTGGTTTTCTTCAGACACTGAATGATCTTCCCAGGCATAGCTCCAACATAGGTCCTCCTACAAACACAAGCACACGCATTTTGTTAAGGTGGCACGACTGAACAAAGTACATGCACATAATCATGTTAAGTTACCAATACATACAAAAAAATTTATAGCCCACATAATCAATTAACCAGATGTCTTAATATGTCAATTGCTGTCGGCCATATGGGTTGTTTTGGTAGTGATATTACGTTTTTAGTAAGAGCACTTGAGCCACAGAAAGGAGTAATCATTAATCAGAAGACAGAAAACATGAAAGCACCAGTGGGTCATTTCAGTGATTAGTATTAGCAAGAGTACCACTGTATTGATCAGTGTCTAAAAGTATAGCAGCAGTTTTGATAAATCGTCATGCATTTATAACAGTTCTACTGTAATGATCAGTGACCGATAAGACAAATAGTAGTTCTCATACAGCATGGATGCATCAGTAATAATGCTACAGTAATAATCAGTAGTTTTCCTATATCACAAGGGAACATAGGAGCACCTGTGTCCTTTGATCTCAGCCACGTCAGTCATGCCCCCCACACTGAAGCGGAAGTACTGCCGGTTCAGAGCGCGGGCTATGGAGCGAGCTATGGAGGTCTTCCCCACTCCGGGAGGCCCATAGAAACACAGGATCTTGCCCTGCGTAGAGCCTTTTAGCTGGCTCACAGCTATGAACTCCTACAGAGGGTGGACACGATAGGAATAGAGACATTAGAGTGGCTAGAATGGACCTGCCAATATGAGACAGGTTCTGTTCCTTTTAACTACGAAACCGTGACAACAGAACGAAAAGCAGAATGAACGTTGCTAATTGTTGTCGGCCATTTTGAGTGTCTGAGACCGTTTTGTGTGTGTGAACGTGGAATGTGTGACAGCAACGTTAAATGGCAGTGGCTGTGGAGACGGCTGCAGTTCCCTCACCAGGATGCGTTTCTTGACGTCATCCATCCCATAATGATCCTCATCCAGGACTCCGCGGGCGTGGCTTAGCGCCAGCTCCTCCTTGCTGTAGGTGCCCCACGGCATGCTGGTCAGCCAGTCCAGGTAGTTACGGGTGACACTGAGGCATGAAGGAGGAGAGCAGAGGAGAGGAGAGGAGAGGGGGATGAGGACAGAGAGAAGGGAGGAGGAAGATGAGGAAGGAGAAAGGGGAAGGAGGAGGGAGAGAAGGAAGAAGGATGAGATGCAGGATGGAGAGGGAGGAGAAGAGAAAAGAGCTTTGTTAAAATGTCCCTGTTTTCCTTCAGAGAGTAGGATGAGAGTTGTTAGACCCCACTACGCCACGTTACAATAAAACAGAATAGGGAGCAGAGTTGAATAGAGCAGAATTAACAGTAACTAGTAGTGTTAAAACATTAGTGTAGACGAGTGGTTCCCAATCCAGTCCTCAAGTACCCCCAGCCATGCCAGGAATTGGATCTTCCCCACTGCCGGCACACCTGGTGCAATTAGTCAAGACCTTGGTATATGTAGGTGACTAACTATATATCATGTGTGCTTGCACTCGGGAAGATTAAATACCTGGAATGGCTTAAGGACTGGATTGGGAACCACTAGTGTAGACTAACTGGAAGAACCAGGCTTGTATAACCGTAGGGTAGAAATTAATTATATTGGGAAAAGAGTTGTGGATGTTAACTTGAACTGGAGGATCTAGGTTTGTATAACATTAAGGTCGAAAACACTAAAACAGATCCGAGTAGTTTAGACATGAATTTGAATTTAACAGCAAGGTAGAAAAAATTCAACTAGATTATTAGATTAGAGCGGTATAGAGACTAACTTGAACTCGGAGGAGTGGTTGTCCAGTAGGCCGAGTTTGTTGAGTTCTTCGTTTATGACCTCCATGATGTGCGGAGGAACCACCCTCTCCTTCAGACGCTCCCTGAACTTCTCCTCAATGGCATCCTTGTCCTCCTTCTCCAAGCCCAGCTCCTTCTTTATGATCTTCAGCTGCTCCTGAAGGAGGTACTTCCTGTGGGTCTGTTTTATCTTCTCTTCCACCTGGGGAGAGAGGGAGGGAGGGAGTTCTAATTGAAACCTTTCAAGCCTGTAAGAGTTTAAGAGGGAGTTGTATCGTGGTCTACTTTAGTGTGGATCTATGTTTGTTCTATTTCCTTGTTAATGTTCTGATGTGCTACCTTCTAATGCTCCCTCTCCAGTCACGTCTGTTTCTACTGAAGCTGCACTAATGTACCACAGTTCCACTCTAGTTGTTATGGTTACTATTACGTACTACAGTTTTACAGTTGTATTACTGTAGTTCTGATGGGTTACTATTGAAGATATTTTTAGAAGAGTTCTACTGAAGCTGTGACAGCTATTATATACCAGTATAATCATAGTATGTAAAGTTTATTTTCCCAGTAGTTTTATAGTGGTAAAGATATCAACTGATGATCAAAGCTATTTTGTTTTTTTATTATGTTGTCCTGTAGTAGTTGCTATTGCTAGTGCTGTATCTTACCTCTCTTCCTAGGGTTAGGGTTATTATTATAAATTGTTTCTTACCTCTCTTCCTAGTCTCTGCTGCAGTTTGCTGAGTTCATACTCTTTCTTCAGCAGAGACAGAGCTTTGTAAAGACGCTTGGGGATCTGAAAGAGACACACATTATACCCACAGTACATTACTATGTGAATTGGTTGTGGAGATGTTATGGGATCTAGGGATGGACATTTTAGGCCATATCACTATTCGAATATTCTATCAAAAATATTTCGGTTAATCGATTAACCGAAATAAAAAGATTATATGAAATATATATATATATATATATATATATATATATATGTAAATGTAATTTAATTTTTTGCTGCTATAGCGCACTTGTAATGTGGCCTGAAGGGCTTCCGTGATCTGGCCTTTGCTACCCTGACACATTTGGACAGATTTTCTTTGATCTCTGAGCGGAGAGTCGGCGCTATAAAGCGCATGTGTTTGTATCAGTGATCCAGCGCACTAGCATCTCGTGCCTCCAGTTGGCACGCTGCCGGCAAGTGTAAACTGCTTGATGTGGAAAGCAGGGAAAATGTCTCTAATGCCTTGAAATTGTGCTTTTTCTGTCTACTTTTTACATATATCAATGACATTGGTGTACACGTTATGAACAGTATGTAATCAAAATCGCTATTGAAAAATATTTAATTTAACTTTAAGTAAAAACATAAATAAATAACTGCAGCAATATTCTAATACCCACATCATTTCGAATAATCGAATATTCGAGCCCATCCCTAATGGGATCATATTGCATATCCACTGTTTCCACTCAGTGGTCTGTGAGTTAAGGCAGCCCACTCACATTGGTCTCTTCCAGGACGTCCTGAAGTTCGTGTGACTCCGCCCCTGTGAGGGCAGCGCCCATGTCGCTAAGGTAGATGGGGTTGTCGACCACACGCTGACCGGCCTGCATCATCTGCAGCACTGACTCCCTGACAGACAGAGACAGAGACAGAGACAGAGAGAGAGAGAGGTAGGTCATTTGTTGCACTGAAACATTTCACAGACCGCCAGAGAAGTGCTTAATGGTGGGATTGATAGTTTCTGACTTACCTATAGAGGGGGTTAAGAGCAATGATGTCACGGATGGTTTTGACAATCTCTGCAGTCAATGCCTGTGGAGTGGTGGAGGGAGTGGGACATATCAATCATAGTGGACCCTCTCTCTCTGTGTGTGTGTGTGTGTGTGTGCCAATTTGTATGTCAGTGAGTAGGCGCACGCATATTACCTTGACCTCTTCTGTGACCTGGAACTGCTCGTGTACCACGTTTTCGACCTCCACCATCAGGATGTCCGAAGAGGAGAGGAGTGGCTCAGAGGGGAGCCCCGTGACCTCTGGGTTAAGGTCCGCCTCTTTGACCTTTCCTTCTAGATCCTCCCCTAGCAAAGAGGCGCCCTCAGCGCCGTCCTTGCGGGGGCGTTTGCCTTTCCGGCGGGGCGGTTTGGGTGTGGCCCCGCCCTCTGGATCCAAGTCGAGGGCTGTAATAGGCTCCTCTGGCTCCACATCCAACTGTTTGCTGATTCGGATCCTGTGGGGATACATTTACATTCAGATGCTGTAGGGATACATTTACTTTCAGATCCTGTAGGGATACAATTACTCTCAGATCCAGTAGGGATACATTTACTCTCAGATCCTGTAGGGATACATTTACTTTCAGATCCTGAAGGGATACATTTACTTTCAGTCCATTTACTTTCTGATCCTGTAGTGATAAAAAAAGTATGGGAAGGAAAATGACGCATGGATAAAGTTGAATTATCATTTTTATGTACCTGCGGTGTCCCATGACGATCATTCTCAACTTGTCTCCCAAATCCTGCATCTCGTGAATCTGAACAAACGTTCCGGTGGAGTAAACGGATTCCAGAGAGTTCACAACGTCCGACTCGTTACTGAAGGAGCAGAGAGACAAACAGAGGGTAATGTTTAGTGGGTAGAACTGCTACATGGTCACCAAGTCTGACTCGTTACTGAAGGAGTAGGGATAAGTAGACAAACAGAGGGTAATGTTTAGTGGGTAGGACTGCTACATGGTCACCAAGTCTGACTCGTTACTGAAGGAGCAGAGAGACAAACAGAGGGTAATGTTTAGTGGGTAGGACTGCTACATGGTCACCAAGTCTGACTCGTTACTGAAGGAATAGGGATAAGTAGACAAACAAGAGGGTAATGTTTTCTTAGTGCGCTGCTATACATGGATAGTGGTGGTCTAGTGGGTAGGACTGCTACCTGGTAACACCACCACTAGTGTGCCCTTGAGCAAGGTACTTAACCATTAGTTGCTCCAATGTAATCTCTTTGTAAGTCACTTTGGATAAATGCATTTGCTAAATTACATAAATGTAAATACAGTCATCCAAATCACCTGGTGTTATAATGAACTAGTGAGCTTTTGCACTCACCTGTCATCTTTCTTGAGGAAGACTCCAGCATAAGGCTGAGCCAGTCGAACCTTCCTCCTCAAGAGCTCCATCAGCTCTTTGTTTTTCACCTAAAACACACGCACACATGAGTTCGGTAAAACAGTTAAAAAAACACACCCTCACACAGCCCTGCAAGTCCACATCACATGGAGAAAAAACAGCATCAACCACACAGCACTATACAAGCGTAAGAGCAACAGAGCCCGACACCACAGCCACTATTACGTGTGGCAAAAAGTAACCTATTGGAGAACTAAGCCCATAAGGTAAACAGACTTAAGTTCAACATTATAACCGAAGAGAGCAACTGTAGATCCACAATGCATTACACATTGTTGATTTAGGCTTCAGTAAAATAACGTATGAGAGAAGTTTATGATGGCAGAGTGACATTCAGAAATCTTGGAGAATTGAGGGGAGTTCAGGTCGCTGACTGGCTGATGAAATCAGCTGCAATAACTGACTACCTATCGATTGACTAAAAACACAAGGCTATCTGACTATCATTGTGAAAACATGTACCATGCACTCAGAATTTGTTTATGAATGAAGGCCAACGTTAGCGAGACTGACAGACAGTTCTCCTAACGAACTAACCGATCTTAACGGGATCGCAGCAATTGCATCATCCCGTGCCCTTGAGATGCATCCAAACTCCCCCTAACTGGTGCTTACCTCTATAATTTTGATAAACCTGGGAAACACCGGATTTCTGCTCACGGCGATCAGAGGAACGTTCGGAAACACTTCTGGCACAAGCATAGGGGTTAGCGCTGTCATTTGTGGCGAGTTGTATCCCGAGGCGCCACCATCTCCCCCCGATTCGTCTCCACCAGCCCCGCTGCTCTCCGCACCGTCCTCCCCGGAGAAGCCAGCCCCGCTACCTTGGTTTCCATACCATCGCCCTTGGGTCAGCAGAACCCGAGAGCAAGGGCTCAGGATGTCACTCTCCCCGCCGAACACACTGGCAACACGAGCCCAACGTTGCGGCTTCAGCCTCCAACCGGTTAGTGATGGAGCGACGTTACCAAACCGACCGTTGCATAATGTTTTCCTGCCAGTACCATTCGAACTGTACGACCTTTGGGACAGTTGTGCAGTCCGTGTTAATGTCTCTGCTAGTAGCGACCGAGATGTTCCACTTGTAAACATGTTGGAGTAGTTTTTCGACAGATTTACTCCGTTTCTGTAAGACTGCTTGCAAGCACCCAGCATTCTCGCGCAGGTGGCCATGTTGAGTCTCGAGCATTCCATGCACATGACCTTCTTCCGGCAGCGTTTGATTACGTCAAGTGCTGCCCGCCCCTTTACTACGATAAAGGAATTGTTCGCCAGTGTGCATAGTAGGCCTACCTGTGAACCTAAACTCATTGACAGCATTTAATCAAAACATTAATTGAATAGAAATAATTCTAGCTTAGAAAAGCTAAAGCTACTTTGACAGTTAAAGCCATTTATCCATTAACACAAAATGAAGCCAGGCTTGCATCAAAAATAACCTGGCAACTGACAACGGCAGCTGGTGAATTTCAAATATTTTCAAATTATTTCATAATTATTTTATGCGTTTTGTGCCACACTTCCAACATTACTTGTCGTTAGTTGTAGGCCTATCCTGTTCACAACTGTTGGAAAGCATATAATCATTAAACTTCAGAGCCTCTCAGACATTAAGTGCAGCTGTTAGTCATGAGTGCTTGATTGTGTCTTCAGGAGGAGGAGACTGGACAAACCCAGTTTATTTTCACCGAAGGCTGGAGAAAAAGACCGAACATTTAGTAATTTCTGTAATTGGATAGGTTTCATAATATTCCCGCATCTTATCTATCGACTTTAGCATGTCTGCACCGATTCTGGTTACTAGCGGCCGGCTTGGGCAACAGGTGCAACATTCTCCGGATGCTCTGCGCCCGGCGACCAGCCGAAGCGAAGATGCCGACTGCTACCAGATAGATGCGTCCTACTCGCCCGAGTATCCCAGCTTCGACAGTCTGGATGGGTAAGCGAATTTGGCCCTTTTCATCCGAGAAAAAGTTGGTTTCTCAGCCCAGCACAAACAGCTAATTGTTTTATGTATTAAGCCACATTCCCAAAGTAATCCTAGAATGTCCCAGTTCCACTTCAATATGGGCCTACTCCCTAGAATGAATACAATGATGCCAACTAGGCTACACGTATACGCCTTAGCCAATTAGGCCCAAGCCTCTATATGAAACCTTCAGAGTAAAGGGATTTAGCCTTGTTGTTAAAAAAACGTGTTATTTGACTCAGGAGTTCCACAGATGTGAATGATGTTTTTGAAGTGGAGGAGGAAGAAGCGGAAGTTGAAGGCGATAGGCAGGAGGAAGGTAGTCCCACCCTGAGTCAAAGAATCACTGACCAGCTGGAAGAGTTCCTGTCCGACCACAGTCTCTCGGAGCATCCCTTTCTGCTCAAACACGTCCAGAAAGGCAGGATGGGATATGTTAGCCTCAAGCTGCTGACATCCTTTAAGAAGGTACATCCACAGACTGCCTTTCTCTCGTGCATGCAGGCCTTGGATAAATAAACTATGTCCTGCTATATTTTATTTAGATGCGGTTGATGACTGCATTTAAAAAAAATTAATTGCTGCTTTTGCCAGTTTTCATTCATCTACAAAGCACACACATGCGACACCTTGTTCCTTCTCGTCCTCTCTGTTTGGCCCTCTCCATCTTTCCTTTGCCATCCTTCATCACTACTTAATTTCCTCCTTCCTTTTCCTCTCTCAGATCAGAGAGCTGACTCGTGACTGGAGGACCACCCTGGCTGCAGCACGAAGCTCTGCCAACCTGGAAGTAAA
>JAVQIZ010175822.1:0-10778 GCA_036023535.2 Galaxias brevipinnis | reverse complement strand
AGATTTCCCATCAGCTCATACCTGTCAGCTGAAACAACAACAATACAGTTCTTGAGAAGGAGGCATTTTGCTAGCACATTAACAACAACAACGACTCAAACACACATTCCTAAACAAGTGTGTGTTTGGGTGTGGGTGCGCCCCAGGTCTCCTCGGCTGGGGTGAGTTACCCACCGAGGAGGATGAGGAGCGACACCCGAAGGCCCTCTGTGACAGAGGACGGGACCCGACACACACAACGGCCCCCAGGCCCCCAAAATCACGGATGGTTTCTGAGGCCGTGGCAAAGCTCCATCCTAACAACTAAGGGGGATATTTTACGAGTGCGGATCGAAAAAGTCTCCCATCTCAGCCCCAGACTGCTCAAGGGGATTCTGCTCCAGGGTGAATATGTTTGTCTTTGGTGTTGGACTCGCACAGACCGCATTCCTCACAGTCGACCATCGACGCGGCATGCAAACACTCTGCCCAATAAACAGGTAGAGATCGGTGTTAGATGGTTACCCGGGCATGAAAAGGCAGGCGCACACTGCGCAGTAGACTTTGTGCATTTGTGGGGTTTTCTGTGTGTGTGTGTGTGTGTGTGTGTGTGTGTGTGTGTGGGTGCACATGCACACACTGCTCAGTGGGTATACAAGGTGAACAAAGGAAGTGGCCTCGGTGCAGTAAGCATTTGCCAGACCCTGGAGAGTATGGCTGGCTAGGCTACAGGTTGGTACCACAATAACATCAACCATACCTTAGCATCTATCTTTCTCTCTGTCTGACATACACACACATGATCCAGCCCCAGTGATGGGGGTAGGCCACATAGGTTACATTCCATTGCCAGTTGAATAAGGCAAGAGAACTTGAGGTTTAAGACAAAGGACAAAAGAGCAACCCTATTTGTTGGGAAGATGTTGGCAAGACAAACTATTCCTGTCACAGTGTTCCATGACAAGGTATGTATTTTAACAACCTGTAGGCTTCCCCAGCCAACATGTGCCCATAGTATAGTCAAAAGTAAGCCACTTTCTTCTCTAACGTGACACAAAAGCAGCCTGTCTGTCTCGCACATATCCGCCTGGAGCCCCTGCTCTCCCGCTGGTTGCTATTCATGGAGCGCTGTCAGGTGCATGGATGAAGGAGGCGCACGTACAGACACTCACACGCGCACACGCACGCCGACACACAGATACGCACACACTAGACTGTATAGGCCTGATGTCTTACCCTTAAAGCGGAGAGGTCGATCTCGTCCAGGCTCCGAGCAGGAGAGTCGCTCGCCATGTTGAAAAAAAGTCAGCCTCAGCACAGCACCGTTATACCGACAAACCAACGCCAACAATGGCCTCTGCTGTCACAGCTCTGTGGTGTCCTCTCAGCCTGTGTGTGTCCCCCTTTTTATTCAGCAAACGTCTGACCGACCGAGTAAATTACCCGCCGCGGCAATGATCCTAAAATCACGCTACTGCAGAAACACCGGGATGTAAAAAGGGGACGTGCACATCGCCTCCGCCATGTTTGCAGGTCCAAGCTTGTTCGGAGGAAATATTGGAAACCCCAGTAAAAGATGCTGCAATTTAAACGGATTGCTTTTGGTCTGGCTCTGGAGCGCTACTGTCAAGTCAGAGACACAGAGAGGGAGGGGCTGCTGCCGGGCGAAACTCCACCTATTGAACGACGTACTGACGTAGGCATTGCGTGAAATAGCACGATAACCTAGTAATCTACCTGCGGTGAAAGAAGAGATGAGAACAGCACCTTGTGTATGATCGTGTTATGCTGCTGAAAATTGATTTTGATGTAAAATAAATTTTCCATCTTGTTAGGTATTGTTAACACAGAGGCATACTCAAAAGCCTACTCCATAATTTGGTCGCTTATTGGCAGTTTTTGCAAAGGGAGGACATTTCAGACCTAATGATTTATCACATTATTCTAATATTACCAAGGAGATTAGTAAAACATGATTCAATCTAAAATTCCATTTTTTTTATTTTCACAGAACTTGAAACCCCACACAACAAGAGACACAATGGGCAGGAAACAAATACCAAAAACTGACTGGTGAAACCAAATCGCAACGAGACACAGGTGAAAGTGAAGCTATACGTCACATAACGAGAAGCTGGTTACGTTCGTTAAAATGTCTGTGTATACTGTGCAGGTGTGAATACATGCGCGAGGGTGTGTGTGTTTGTGTGTGTGTGTGTGTGTGTGTGTGTGTGTGTGTGTGTGTGTGTGGTAAGATACAGATTGCTCTGCTCACCGCCACCAAATAGGACTATCAGTGATTTTTCCATGTAAATTGTAACGTACTATATATTTGGTATCTGCCCACTCTTACTAAGAAAGAAAGAAAGAAAGAAAGAAATGCCTCACCAAACTCTCAATCAAAGGCACATGGTCAATATATCATTCAATAATTTTATAAAAGATTTGAAAATATATAGTAAGATAGCCCCTAAGCTGCAAAGACCTTTGTCAGTAGATCTTACTTATGATTCAATTCATAATGAAGTAAGTAATGCAATCTTCTGTCTAAAACCCAGACACTTTCATTGACTATGTATGGGACTTGATGGTTTGGCTTCATTCCCCCTTGCAGAATGTGGCCTGACCGATGGAGGCGTGCAAACTGTCAGGTCAATAAGCAGTGGACTAACTGAATTATCTTTAAAGAAACCTGAAATGCTTTATTCAAGACTGCATAGGTAGATCATGCCAGGTAACTGGCTTACCCTAGATATATATACCCCAGTGTATGACTAGCTTGGCTTGTACAGGCCAATAACTCTAATAGATGTATGGTTCTACTGAATGCTACAGGGGAAGAAGTTAGCCCAAAGCGTCTGAACACTCAAGTGGCTCTTCATACATCAACAGTGCCTAAGAAGATTTGCCCCCAGATTGATTCTCCAGATATTGAGGGTGTGGTACAATAGAATGGAAAACAGTGAAACCTTGTTCTGAAGAAAGTAACCGTGAGCTGACGTTCCAACGAAGCCTGACGAATCGTATAAAGAGCAATTATTTCTTGTCAGCACACCATTAAAGAACCGGTCTCGCACGGTGAGTAATTTCAGACTTCCCTCAGTAGATCCAATGGCGTGTTCAGTCATACCTGACCTGTGGATGATGAGAGGAGTTGGTGTGCAGCCAAAGCGGAACCAAACGACTGGTAGTTTTGACATGGTTGCCATGCACCTAAACCTGGGAGCACTGCCAGACCTTCTTGAGTTCTGTGGAATATTCCTTGTGGTTAGTGGGTAAATAACGGCTTGTTGTCTTGGCTAGAAACTGGAGAATCAAGATCCTGTTTGTTGGAGTGTGTCTGTGTCTCAGGTGAGTTGTATGCTGTGGTGTGGTGGTGTTTTACTTGACTTTCACTGAGGAATTACTATAGGTAATACTATATACTATACTATACTATATATACCATGTTATCTGCTAAGATTTGAGCTTGTCCTGGTATTATTCTTAGGGTACAGCAGTATGTGAGAAACACACACACACACACACACACGTGTTGGCAGAACACACACACAAACACACACACACACACACACACACACGGTGCATGAGATAAAGATCAGACAGTACCATTTAGAAATTCCCACCCGATACCTTTCCAGGGAATTGTAGAGAGCATGTTGACGTACTCTAGTTGTATAACCCAGCACTTTGCTGTGAGACTAGGAACCCAGCCAGCAGGAGTGATATGAAAACCAGCAGCGTGGAGTCAGAGACCATTATCTGTCACCTAAAGGGAAAAGGTTCAAGATTTCAGTTAAGATTTTAGCACAGCGGCTCAGTGGTTATCACTGGTGCCTCACTGCAAGAAGGTCTTGGGTTCAATCCCCACCTCAGCCAACGGCCTTTCTGTGTGGAGTTTGCATGTTCTCCCCGTGTTTGTGTGGGTTTCCTCTGGGTACTCCGGTTTCCTCCCATCATCAAAAAATAAAAAATAAAAATATGCCACATTCTCCTACCAGTGCCCTGACCAGTCACTGCCAATTCACCTGGAGTTGGTCTGTTTGTCCTATGTGTGTGAGCAAGTCTGTCGTAATATGTTGGGTGTTCAAGTCTGGCGCAAATTGGCTGCCGTGGTATCACTCAGACTGAGTGTTGTGTTTGATAGCTGTCGGTCCATTCGTAGTACGTTCTGTGTTATTAATCGGCAACCAATGTGTGTAAAGCGCTTTGAGTGTCTAGAAAAGCGCTAAAAACTAAATAAAATGACTTATTATTATTATTATTATTTCCACTTCACCTTTGTAAACCTGATAATTCCAATAGTAGCACCATCAGTCAAAATGATAGTTATTTTTTGCCAGTTGACACTTATTGGGATTGATATGTAGACGTACGTACTCGGGTGAGGAGATCTCAACCAAAATTGTTCCTAAACCAGTTTCAATTCCAGCAGACCAAGCACAGCAAGCCAGTGTGTGTATGTGTGTGTGTGTGTGTGTGTGTGTGTGTGTGTGTGTATGATGCGTATAGATGATTCATCTTGCACAGGCCCCCTTGCCACATAAAGAATTACAGCACAGACAAGCAGCCCCACTTCCAAGTGCGCTGCTGGTTGCCAATATTACGCATCTGTGCACATAAGAAAGAACATTTGTGTCATGGCATGCTTCACCGCAGTATCCCTGCTCTCATGAAGCCCCCACTTTATGCATATTTCAGATCTGAATAGAAACATTAAGGGTTGCCTCGGTCCCACAACCACACACACAAATGATCTACCTCTCTCTCTCTCTCACAGACACACACACACACACACACGCATGTACGAACACACTCATACACAGCACACCAAGTCTTTCTCAAACACATCCCCACTTGTAATAGTAACAATGAGTTGCGGTCATTAGAGTACTGTGTTTATTGACCATATACAAAGTGTGGGTTCCTGTGGTACGTCAACAGATAGAAATACAGTGGACACTTGGAAAGGAGTGTGCAAAAAAATGCAGTGTGATGAGACAAGGTGCTAGAGGAAAGGCACGGGGAGGGATTCCTGCTCAGGGACAAAGAGAGTGACAAAGAGGGTCCGACGGCTCCTCCTTTGTTATGTGTCCATGGGTGTTTCGACATGGCTTAACCAAACTGAGCCGGGCTCGACTGCACTCTGCTGGCCAAGTAATTCCTCGCCTGCCGTGGCCGACACTAAATGGACGTGCCGGCAGGAATCTGCCAGCACCTTGTTCTCGCTTCGAATCTCTTATTTATTCAATCGTCATCCATCACTGTCACAGTTCACGTTCGATGGAGAGATTTGTAGGTTCGGCACTGGCTTTAGAGGTGCTGGAAACCATGACCAGCGAGATCTGCATCCAAACACAGGCTATACAGAATAGTACGTTTGAGGGTCTGGCGCCCTCTGGAGGCAATAAAAAAAGACTACAGGCATGATTGTAATAGTGTTCAGGTCCATCAACAAATAGACTGAGATAATTCTGCCCAGGACAAGCAGAGTATGACCTACTGTCTTATCATTTATTTTGGAGCTTCTATCCAAATTCATATTAATTCATATTCCCTGTGTAACCCAGGCTATACCCATAGGCTAAGTGCACTAACTGTTACAGTTGCTTTAAGTGAGCAGTGGCAGAAGGAAAAATGGTTCTAGAGTTATGATATAAGAATCAGAGAAGCTTGATGAAATGTTCTTGGAGGTGTGATTGACACATTATGCATAAAGGTGTCAAGAAGATTTGAATTCAGATACACCGTACATTATGATGCAAAATTACAAAACTACATCTACTTCAATGTATCTACAATTTTTAGATTTAGATTTACGTTTAGATTCCATAACCAGATACAATTTGGTGGAGAGAAAGCACATCTACGATCAATGCTAAGGGCAGGCAGTCTGTAGTGTAGCGCACTGTCACAAATGGAGCCAGTCTCGTGAACGCAGAGGGGGCTTGAGAACCAGTTCGCGGCCTTCAGCAGAGAGGTTGGCACGGCCGTCCTTGCAATCCGGTCGGCTGTGGGATGCTATGAGCCGGCTCTTAATAGTTGTTGGGCAGCCAGCTCCAGAGACGTCCCCTCCGTGAGTTATTGGTGTCCCCTCCGAGGGTCTAGTTTACCAAAGCCCCGTTATACACCACATTCTTCCCGAGGCGTGAATTGTTTAAGGTGATTCTCCGTGTCCAAAACGTTTTTTGTTTTGTTTCATCTTCAAATCCAGCATGAACTTGTCTCTGATTAAATCGACGATCTCCGTGACGCTGATTGCCAGAGTTGGGGTTCTAAGAGTGTGCGTCTGAGATCCCTTTGTGTGTTCAGACTCTACGTGTTTACATCTGCGATCCCTTAGTGTATTCAGACTCTACGTGTCCTCAGCACAGTAAAATGCCCCATTGTCACTGGGCCCGTCGCCAGGTTCTAAACCTATGTTAAGTCTCCATTAAAAGTTTCATCACTCGAGGTGCTGAGCCTTTGTTTAGTCTACAAGTATTCTCTGCTCTGCTAGTCAGTGTGTTCTCCGTGCGTTCCGCGTCGACGGTCTACGTTCCGGGTCCCTAGGTCCAGAGCTCCGTGGGGGCCATACCCTCCTTGGTCCCGACGGAGGGCAGGAGGTTCTCCTCGGACAGGAAGTCCAGGGGGAACTGTACCAGGAAGCCCCGGACCCTACGGAGCTCCTCCTGGGCGTGGGCCGGGTCGGACTGGGCCAGGCCCTGTTTGGTCTGGTAGTGCTCCAGCTCCGCCATGTTACGCACCAAGGAGGAGGGCAGGCACCGGAACACCTAGTGGTTCAGACACACACACACACACACACACACACAAATATGAAATCCTATTTCTAATGTCGCCCTAATCTATCTACACTTTGCCCAAATTTGATTCACAAGCGACCACAATGTTTGCATGGTACCGTGCACGTTAAATATACGTTATCCAGTCATAGTAAACAGTATGGAAAAAATATATAGGTACAGGGCTGTTCCACAAAGCACCTTTTCATAAATGGTGGCGTTGCGTCCCGCTGTGGTCATCCACAGGTCCTTATAGAAGCGATCGCTGACCGGGTCAGACACATCAATGGTGGAGTCAGAGTGGCCCCCCAGGACAGTTCTGTTAAACACACACACAAAGAGAGACACAGAGAGACAGAGACAGTGTGTATTGGTGAAGGTGTTACAAAGAAATAAATATTAGGAAGTGTTTGGATACTGAACAGCTCGTGGGTTAAACACAAACCTACACACACATAAACACACACACACACACAGAGGGAGAAAGAGTGTCTGTATTGGTGAAGGTGTAGCAAAGATAAACCCATGAGGACGTGTTTTGATGACGAATACCTCGCGGGTCACACACACTCACACACACACTCACTTGAAGCACTCGAGCCGTAGCTGCAGAGCGAAGGCTCCAGCCTGGTATTCCTCGCCATCCATCACCGCAGTAACCATCTCGGAGTCCTCCACAATCACGGCCATCTCGCTGTCACGCTTCCCCAGCATGCTCCTGTCGTTGATGTTGGCGGAGCCTGTGACAAGCACACACACACACACACACACACACACCCACACACACACAATTGTCAGACTGTTTCTGTAAATTTTTTAAAATATTGATTTAAAATTTTTATTATTCGTACAACTAGTTGGTGGGTGCCTTGTCGTAAGAGTTTCACTGTTCAGAATGACCCTGAATTAGTCTGTGCATTTGATAAGTAAAACACTTTGACTTTGGCACACACACAGACACAATGGGCTTAGTGTGGAATATCTGTGTGTGTGTTTGACATGCAGGTGTTGCTCCGAAACAGGAATTGACAACCCTCTCTGATGCCCTGTTATCTTTGTATGGCAGAAGAGCACACACACGCTAACACACCCATATTCCACATACCGTAGGCACGCACAGATAAGATAACACGAGCACAACCGAGCTCCACCTATTATCTTTTATAGACACTGGGACAGGAGACAGAGGAGAAGAGCAGAGTGGGCCTATGATAATACTGCTCCTATGTTTAGAAGCTAGGTAAATAAAGTGAGACCCATTGTGGGGCCCCTGCTGCAGGAAAACACAGCGGGGTGCCATGGTGAGATCTGCTCCGAGTTACAGTACACACCCTGGTAACACTGTGTTCTGCTGCAGTTCACATGTTGGCCAGCAGGTGGCACGGTAGAGCTAAAACGTTCAGCATAGAACTTTACACACGCCCTGAGAAAACAGATTGTGCAGGCATGCACTGAGACACACAGCCGCTTTGGCTGTGACCGCGACAGACACACACACACACACACACACACACACACACACACACACACACACACGGGTGTCTGTGACTGACCGATGATGACGGTGTTGTCGTCGGCGATGAGCAGCTTGCTGTGGACGTAGATGAGCTCAGTGACCAGGCGGCCCTCCAGCTCAGCGTGGGTCCTCAGGCCGGCGAAGGAGATGTAGTTCATCCACTGGTCGTCCACTGGACAGGGGGGAGGGGAAGGTCAGGGTACGCGCACACACTGGCTATGTGGGGGAGTGCACGGGGACTTCAGGACAATGTGTGTGTGTGTGTGTGTGTGTGTGTGTGTGTTTACTCACTCTCCCTCTTCAGCTGGGAGACGATGGAGTAGTCCCCTCGGATCATGGTTCTGAAATAACAGATCGACCAATCATGGCAGCGTTGGTTATTGTGTCGGGTTGTTTGTCTGGCGTTCATTATCTTGTCAGACGGGACACTTCAAAACCATTGGCCCTCATAATTCACTCGCACGTTTACACCAATGGGAAATAGCTTTAGCCGCACATTGCTCTGTATCCGAGTCATGGTGGGTTAACGCTATCGTACTTTGTGTGTGTGTGTGTGTTGGGGTCAGGGTTGGTGCGAGCGTGTGAGCGCGCGTGTGTGTGTGGGTACGACACACGTGCCGAGCAGTGCCTCACCTGAGGTTGTAGTGCATGACGGCCTGAAGGGCGTTCCCGCCTCCTGTGGTGATGTCGCCCTCGAACCCGGGCAGTAGGGGAGTCACAACGTACACGCGGTATTTCTTACCCTCCCTGCGAGCGCGTGCACACACACACACACACACACACACAGGTATCAGTTCGAATTCACCAAACGCACCAAAATGTCCGCTGCCTGATGAGCGTGCGCGGCGTACTTGTAAGCTCTGATGATCCTCTCAATGAGGGCGTCGCCGATCTTGTTGTACACCGTACGGTTGTCAGCACAGCTGATGAAGAACTGGTTCTGAGCGAGGACGAGGGGGGGGGGGGGATGAGTAACACATGGGTTCAGAAGAGACAGAGAAAGTATAACGAACAGAGTGAAGAACGGTTAAAAATAGAGATTATACTCTACTATGCAATTGCTACAAATGTGCCCGTGGAATATGACGTATGCGGAGGATTGTTAGTTTTGCTTGAGGACGGGGCCTTTGGTATCAGGCGCCGTACCTCTATGTACATTAAGGGTTTGCTCTATGTAGATAGTGGCTGCTCTATCTCTATGTAGAGGTAGTGATTGCACTTCCTCTGTGTTGAAGAAGTGATTACTGTATCTTTATGTTGAGTAAGTAATTGCTCTATGTAGATGAAGTGTTTTCTCTACTTCTATTCTATGTATATTACATGTTTTCTCTACCTCTATGTTTATTAAATGTTTTTCTACCTCTATGTAGATGAAGTATAGTCTCTTCCTCTATGTAGATGAAGTGTTTTCTCTACCTCTATGGATATTAGTGTTTTCTCTACCTCTATGTATATTAAATGTTTTCTCTACCTCTATGTAGATGAAGTGTTTGCTCTTGGCTATGGTCTGGACATAGGCGGCATGAATGGACTCTTCATGGTACTTGATTCCAGCTGACCAGTCGGCTGCTGACCGCAGCACCTGACAAACACACACAAACAAACACCTTTACACAACTACACACTTTTTCCAACTTTCCTACCACCTGAAAGCATTTAGGACCTATTTCAGTTGATTGGCCAACAAAATGTCTGTCAGATGAACAGGGTTGGAGCGTGTGTGTGTGTGTGTGTGTGTGTGTGTTCTTTTACCTGTACTTTGGCAGTGACACTGCCAGGGACCTGGTATCTCAGCTCACTGGCTGTGGAGTGAGACTTGGGCAGGAGGTAGGGATAGCACAGGGAGCGATACTTAGGCTTCATGATCTGCAGGGAGAGACAGAGAGAGAGAGAGAGAGAGACAAAGACGACCGAGAGAGGGAGAGAGGGGGGGTGGTTAGAGAGAGAGAGAGAGAGAGAGAGAAATAGAGAGAGAGTATGAGTGGGAGAAAGTGTTCAGTGTTTGTGCGTGCTTGCTTGCTTGTGAATATGTGTGTGTGTGTGTGTGTGTGTGTGTATTTGCACGTGAAAATGTGTGTGTGTGTGTGTGTATATGTGTGTGTGTGTGTGTGTTACCTTGGTGAAGTTCCAGCGCTGGATGAAGTGGCGGGCCACATCGCGTGCCGCCTTGCCGTGGACCACAGCAGAGATGTCGTGCCAGGGCATCCTGGGAGTGGTGTACCTGTCTATGAAGTCTGGAGAGACAGAGAAAGAAAAAAAAAAGCCCAGATGTCAGGAACTAAGACATCAGTTCAATCTGGGAACCGCCGCCCTAGAGCACACAATGAGCTATGTCTACTTTGGCCTAACAATTTCGGCATCAGGCAGTTTTACTATGGCAGTGAATGCATTGAAAGAAAAAGCTCGTAGAGCCTACTATTCAATAAAACGCAAATTCTATAAAATCAGTATTCCAGTCAAAATATGGTGTAAAATATTCGACAGTGTTATTCAACCAATTG